>JBAMBR010001303.1:0-33827 GCA_037044475.1 Zaprionus obscuricornis
CGGTGTTATACTTGACTCAAGTTTAATTCCAACAATTGGATGAAATATATGTATGTAATATATGTACACTCAACAGCATAAATCTGTATATACCGAAAAAAATAATGAAAATCAAATTTGAAACGCAAATTTTAAATCATAACTACATTTTATTCTCTTTAATACTATATTTTTTTCAGAATTGTTTAACAATTCGATATATTTTACACTCTAAAGTCTGTATACAATTGTTTTACCTGGAGTAGAATGGAAAATTTTGGAATTATAGAGAGACTTCCAGACGCCGATGCTAATTACTTTGCCTAGGCAACGGGGCATTTTACAATTGATCTTCATTTGTGCATCACATAAAGATTTACACCATGTAGAACAAAGATGCAGAAATTTTTATTTTAAAACTATTTTTACATGGCAAATCTTATAGAGAGATTGGTACCCCAATCGGTGTTTACAGATTTGTGCTGTTGAGTGTATGTATATATGAGGCCTGTTGAATATGACTTTATCTTAACAGTCCTTTGTCGAATTTAGTATTGAGGCTTACTTTAAGTACTTACCTAAGCTCTATCTGTTGAAGTTGTTGAAAGTGCCTCAACTTGCCATTGGCCAGATGTAATTTTTCTTCTAGCGCCGCATTTTCCACGCATTTAATTGAATACTTTTGGGAGAAGGACAAAATTTCCAACCGAAGTTCATCGAGTTCCTCTCTGTTAGTTGTTATAGATATAAATATAGATATATATAAATAGAAACAAACATGTATGTATGATAATTTAATATACTTTACATACTCCTTCAGTTTCACGCCATCGCCTCGTATATGATCACCGCGCTCCACTTTCATCAAAAACTCTGCCTTGAAGCGCGAGACTTCCCTTTGCACCTCACTCTGATGCGCCTTTCGCATGGCATCTAGTGCAGCCAGTGTTGCCTAATATTGAAAATAAATTTGACTTAAAATTAAATATTAATTTTTATAATTGCATGTTAAAAACATCAATTAAAGGTTAAGTGTGCCAAGACTTTTGTGTCACCAAATATGCTCACTTTGTTCTAAAATATATCTTTAAAACCATTTTGAAAGAATAAAAAAAATGTGCCTTTCTATTAACAAATGTTTAATATAACCATATTAAAAAAAATTGAAACAATTTAATGTTTCACAGGTCTGGCAAATAACATTTAAAGTTGAGATTTGCAAGTGTGCCAACACTTTAGTGTAGGATTGTTTCTTAAATACGGTTATAAACCTGTGTCTCTTCGGCCAGTGCCGATTCTTTCTCCGCCATCAAACGTTCAATTTCTAACTTGTGTTGCTCCTCTAAGTCACAGATGAGGCGTCGATGCGATGATTCCATTGCACTGAGACCCTTCTCGCATAATGTCTGTAAGAGCGATAAAACATAAGTAGAAAGAAAAACAAGAAAATAATAAATACTTATACAATAAATACAATTTAATACAATTATTTAGATATTATATTTATTTTCTGAAAGCATTAGAAAAAATGTCTTCACTTACTCTCAACTGTTCGATCTCTGTTTGATATCGTTTACGGAAATTCTGCTCATCGATAACACTCGAATGTTCGTGCCTATAGACCTCTCTGAGGCATTCAAGTTGTTTCGTATGCTCACGTTCAAGCAAATCAAGCCGTTTCTGCAGACGCTTACAATGTTCTTGTTGCTTTCCTAGTTCGTTGCTGAGTTCGTTACGTTGCTCCAACAAAAGTTGCTGCTCCTGCTTCTGTTGAGCACAGTTCTCGAGTGCGATGCCCAACTCATGTTCATTCTGGTCAAGGAGTTGCTCGCTATGCTGTAAGTCTGTCTCGGTTTGTAGCTGAAGCGACGACAGCTTCTCAACACTTAGCTTTAATTCGCAGCAGTTGTTACATGCCTGCTGTATACAAGACAAATCAGTTTGCTCGCTGATCAGGACGCAAGTTTCGGTTAATGTACGCTCCAATTGCTTGAGACCATCCTTTCGTTCGGTCAAGGACGAAACAGAACGTCGTTTAGTTTGCCCCGAATGCATCTGTTCCAGCTGGCCTAAGCTTTGCTCCAACCGTTCTTTGCTACCAAGTAGCACATGTTCAAGACAATGTAGGCGTTGCAACAATGAGGCCGAAGAACTGCTGCTAATGCAAGTGTTGCTGCTCTGGCATTCATTACTATTGCAACTATTCGATTTGTTACCCGATTCATTGCTTCTTTTGTAGCCATTTTTTTGAAGCTGCACTTGGCTCAGCTTCATTTCCAATTGCTCTTTACTCTTAAGCGACAATGATCGACGCCGTTCGGATTTGGCCAATTTTTGCTTTAGCACTCGTACCTGACGCTCTGATGTGATATATTTGATTGTCAAATCTTGAATGCGCGCAGCCATCAATTTCAGCTGGGCACTATTCTCGAGTTTACAACGTTCCAGTTTCTGCTGCAACGCAGTTTGAATCAATTCGAGTGCATCATATTGGTTTTGTGATTGTTTTAACTCCTTCTTCATAGCACGAATCTCGTTTACTGCCTTTTTAAATCGACTTCGCAATTCATTGTATTCCTCTGCAAGGAAATCTCGTTGCAGTACATAGGGATCAATGTCTGTTATATTCGTCAGATCGCTGAGCGAATCCATTCGTTTTATTTTATGTCGCTGCAGATTACTCAAACAGGTGGGAACTAATGTGGGATTTGTCTCTCGAAGTCTCCGATAGAGACTTTCATTCTCCTCGATACCTTGCGTTAAACGATCTTCGAGCAGTTTGATTTGACATTGACTCGTTGTGAGCTGTAGGCTTAAACTATGCACCAACTCTGCTGCACTCTGCTTGGCACTGTTTAATTCTCCATTTAAGTGCTGCTTCTGTTCCTGTAGCCGTTCCCTCAGCTCCTGCTCCGTTCGTTGTAAAGTCATAAGCAGTTCAGACATTCGTGTCTCACGTAACTTTGCCTCTGTTCGCAGTGATTCGCACTGCAATTTAAGTTCAGGATCGGCTGTTGTCACCATCATTACCGTCGTACCTGATGGCATTCGCATCTCTTTGGGTAGAGTAGGCAAATCATCACTTGGTACATTGTCGACAGTGCTGCAACGCGAGTTGGGTGGCAAACCACGACTGCGCGTGTGGAGAGTAGCTAAACTGCGGTTATGCAGACAGCTACGCAGCACAGATGGCGATGGGGACAGTGGAGAGCCCCAGTCAAGACTATCGCCTCGACCGCCCTCGGATGCAGTACGGTATTCCTCATCGGAGGCAAAGTGCGGACCTACTATAGAGACTTTTCCCAATATCCTAGACGTAAGAGGAATCGCCTGTTTTTGAGTCTTTATAAAGTCCAGTTCACTGTCACTTGGTTTTACTTCGCTTGATTGACTTTTGACGGTACTTGTATACAGATGCAGCTGTGACAATCCTGCTGCTGCACGAAGCATATCCAACCAACTGTTACGTGAGCCGGCTGATAGGCTGGCCAAGAATAACCGTTGCTTAGTCCATGTAATGAGCTGGAAAGCATATTTCTTATTTGCATTCGGTTCCTCAGCAACACTAGATAAACTATTCACATCCAGGACACCATCGAGTACTCCCCGCTCTTCACATAGAGGATCCCGATAGTAGAAAAGTGCAGCCCCACTTAAGGTGAACCAATGTTTGCTCCATTCGCCCGTTCGATTGTCCAGTTTCATGAGCCAACCTTTCTTGACGTTTAATGAATCTTCCGTGACAGATTTTCTGGAGGCTTTGCTCGCGACTGTGTTCGATTTGACTATGTTGTTGCCAGAAAGTTCATCCAAATTACAACCACCATCGGGATCGCCTCTTTCATGTTGATAATTCTTTGCCGATTTTAATTGCAGTTGTAAAGGTTCTGTCATCACAGTCGTCGGTGCTATATCACTGCCTCCTCCATTCTCTAGGTTCGACGGCTTTTTCGCCTGCTGCTGCACAGTGGGAATTTTCTTGACTATGGCAGATACAATTGCCGGCCCAAAATTTGAAACCAATGGCAATGACCTTTGCCTCAAACAGACTATACTGGGACTGCAGTCAATGGAAGAATCAACGATGATAGATTTGCCAGACTGAAAATCTGGTTCATCTCTCGATGTCTGCTGATACTGATAGCTTGAAATGAGTTTATTATTAACGGAAATCGAAGACCATCGTTGACCGGGCTGTTGACTTAGATTTGTTATCGTATTGGCAACGTTCTTGACGGATTTCCCATCGTGCCTTATATTCTCGATTAGTAGACAGCTCGAAACTGAAAAGAATGTTTGAAAATGATTTTTGATTATTATTTTTTTGTACAACTAAAAAAAAGAAAAAGAAATTTTGAAAGAAGACTTTGTGTAATGTTTCATAGCTTTATGGTAACTGACTACGTAACTGAGGCTAAGTAAGTTTGGACTTAAACTCTATTGTTGATCAATAATATATACTTTAGTGCGTCGCTGTATTTCGTATTTTAATAAATATGTACATATTGATCTATATGTGTATCTTTATAAATGTATGTATGTTGGTATTGTATATAATTACAATGAACTTAAAACTTGTTGCCTTTGAGTCAGCTTCAATAGAATTAGTGGAACATGAAACGCCTCGCACGGAGCGCTTTGGAGCAAATTTTTATTTTTAAATTGGAAGGTACATGTTTTTTTCCATCACTCTGGAACAATGTTTTATAAGCGGAAAAGTCGAAATTCAGTATATTTAGAACAGAAGAAATTCAATTTGTTTGGCGTTAATAAACACCTAAGATCCACAAATAATCCAAAATTCTTAATGAAACTAGGAAAACATGGTTTTAATGGAAACTGTCTTAAAAAAAAGTTCAAAAACAAGTCAGCACTCACATTAAATATTAAGTTTAATCATATCCACTATTTGTTTAGGATGAACTGTGTTGCACGAAATAAGGCGTGACATGAAAAAAGTCAGAAGTTTTAGTTTTTTTTTGTTTTAAACAGTAATTCAATAAATTAGATAAACAATGAAGATTCAATATTAAAGTTAAAAGACTGCTTTAAAAAACTGCGTTTAAATTTTGATTCTACCTCCAAAAGTTTATCGGAAAACACATACATATATACCCCCATATTAAAGACTATCAAAATAAGATAAGTAGTTTTGCGCCACAAAATCTTCTAATCATTGTGGTTAAGCTAAAAGTTTTTCACACAAAAATAAAATTTAATAATTCATGAATTTCAAACAGCAGATTAAAAACAAGTTATGAAGTTCTCTATAATATAAATTAATGATAAAGTAACCCCTCAACCATTTAATCCAAGAGTAAATAGGTACGGAATACTTTGGGCGCAAGCTAGCGAATATAATCGTAAAAGTAAAATTAAATACATATAAAACAAGGTTAGCTTCGAGCCGAAGATGTCTTACATGAAAACTTTGAAAACAAAAACTCAGTTTTCGACCGATCCTTCCAATGCCAGTTATATGTTACAGTGGTCCAATTTAGATCATATTTCTAAGTCGACACTAAAGTAAAATCCCTCATGTTATATGTTTTAGCTTAACAACCAATAAAAGCTTTTTATACCAAAAATCACTATTCGACCGATCATTCCAGCTATATGATATATTGGCATAAGGATTATATATACCATGTTTTATTCAGACAGCTTCGGACATGCACACTTAGATCCGTACGCATCGAGAGCATGGTTGGTTCTACCACGCCTCGTAGGTGTGCTACAAACTCCTTGCTAAGTTTAAGATACTCTCCTAAAAATTGCATCAAAAATTGTTATTTTTAAATTTTTTTTGTGCCTATCTGTCGAAAACCATCCAAAGATGTAATAAATATATTACTAATATTATAATTTTCTTTACACATACAAATATAATATTAATTGTAAAATATCAGCTTCGAAACCCCTAAAAATTTACACTTTTGTTTAATATTTGATTCTCAGTGTCCGTATTCGAGGTAACAGAATGACGTTAATGAAGATGAAGTGAACAAGAATAGCAAAAACAATAATGCAGTATATATTTGCATCATTTTAACAAATTTACAATTATAATTAATTATTGTACTTAATGTTAGTACAATTGTTGTGTGTTAATTGATTTCTTTACCATATGAATTCAGTTGCACGCACTCTACTTCTTGTAGGAGCTATAATAACGGTGGGTCGTAAAAATGAGTCTCATACGATCCTACGATGGTTTGGCTTATTTAATGTTATTAATTCTCATTGAAGTTGGTCATTAATAAAGGGTTAAAGATATAAAACAAGTTTCATGTAAGGGTTGTATATAGATAAACATATAATTTGCACCTCGGTTCTTAATTTCATTTCCCGCATTTCGATTATTCTTATTTTGACTGTCCAGGCAATTCGATGCTGATGTGACTCTCGCCTTTCTTGATGTGGACATCGGCTGCTGATCCTTATTCTCATTCAGATCTTCATCCTCATCCTCACCGGTCTCAACACCATCATCGTCATCATCATTGACTGTTGATAATGTGACTTGTGAAAAACTGCTTTTTGTTGATACTGGACTATCGAAACTTCCTATCATATTGGTGGTTGAATGCGACGATGTCAGCGAATTTTTGTGATGAGAACTAAAGTGATTATCTAGTTTTATATCTCCAATACGCTGTAATGGATTCAACTGACCAACCGGCAATGTGGTACTTCGCTGCTTGTGACAACCCTTTGACTTAAGAAAAGCTGTCAATATATGGAGCCACCACTGTGACTCTTCCAAACTCATACCCTTTACAAATGTCACACGTTCCTGCGCATTTATGGCAATTGAGTTAGTATGACCAGTGATCTCTTCGGCGCTGGTTACTTCGATCACTTCGGTCATATCAATGCTAGCCTGTGGCACAGTTTCCGCCTAAAAATTACATACAATAAATATTGTTATTAAAGCGTTTAATATGTAAGTACGGAAAAATGTTAAAAATCTGACGCAAGTAACAACTGATTGGCATTTGGCTTTTTACAAATAAAAAAATTTTAAAACAGTTCAGAGTATAGGCTCTAGTTATTGGTAAAATAAAGGAAAAACAAGAAAGCAGCGGCATTTTAGCCGTGCAGAATATGTCATATAACTCAATTTTCGGTCGATTGTTGCTATGGCATTATTATGATACAGTGGTCATATTTGAAAGTTTTTCCTAGCAGCAGCATGATGTACTCTTAGGGAGTATATATAAAAAGTTTCATTGAGACGGACATACTCATTTGAAACCTGATATCGATGCTGATCAAGAATAAGGGTTAGCTCATGACCAAAATTAATATACCGTCTGAAAGGGTATAATAACCATAATGGTTTTAAAATCATTTTTTTTTGCTAACATACTAACTTTATTCATTATTATATGGCTCAGCTTGCAAGCTTAATACAGTTGCTTATAGTTGAATACTTACATAATCGTCTACTGAATAAGTCAGCTCACCGTCATCATATAGTACAAACCATCTTCTTTGCCAACGCTAAAAAGGTAAATTAAGAAAATATATTAGAAACACATCTATTATATCTTTATGTTTCATTTAAATTGAAAACGTGAGAGTATAGTTATTTTCGGCGTACCGAAGGTGGTCATACCCTTATAGGCTTAAACAAAATGTTTTTCATATTAATTAATAAAATATATATTTCATATTCTATGGCAGCTGTATAATATAGTCGGGAGAGCGATAATTGTACATACATACATATACACTCAAAAGTAAAAATCTTCCTACACCGAACAAAAAAATAAAAAACAAATTTCAAACTAAAATTTTTAACTAATTTTTTTAAACATAACCACATGTTATTCTCTTTAATACTATATTTTTTCAAAAATAACAATTCAATATATTTTATATTTAATTTGTATATACCTTACTTTATCCTACATATAATGGATATTATATCCTTTTTTGTAACTTGTGGGGTATCCCCCTCTATTCAATACTTCCTTAAGGCGTTTTGGCATCGAATTTATAAGTTTCATTGTTTCCTCTTTTGTAATTTTGCCCCATTCCTCCACTATTACCACATTGAGCTTTTTCATTGAAGTAATTTTATGTTTCAAGAAGATCCCATAAATGCTCAATAGGATTGAAATCTAGACTGTGGGGAGGTGTTCGCAACTGATTTTTAACATTATTGATTTCCAAAATGCTTATATAGATACCTTGAATTATAACTGATTCAAAAAAAATTATGTTTCCCACGCCAATTGCTGCTATACATAACACCACACCATAATGCCACTTCAACCGTGTTTATCAATGCCGACTACATTTTCTTTGTTATACGTTTCTACACTTTTCTTCTACACGAAAACTTTTTCTTTAATTCCAAAAATGCAAAAGATAGATTTACGAGCGACTATGCTATGGTACCCATACTTTTTTTTCTTACACGCCGAACAATAGAGTACTTGTCTATTTCTTTAATTTTAGGACTAAAATCGAACGCCGAAAATGCCAAAAAAGTAACAGAATACAAAAATAAATTGCGTCGCATTAATTCATTTCACTATATATGCTTTGGTTGAATGAATTGAATGTCTATAGCATTAAAAACAACCCCCATTCGTACATTCATTCATTCAGTTGAAATCGGTTTGGCAGGACGAATTGAGTTTCAAATTTGTTGTAGTCAAATAACGGAAAATTTTGAATGCTGACTGAATGAGTAAGAACCTTCAACCAAACTGGTTCGGTTAATGTTGTAAAGGCATGAATAAAAAATTTACAACATTCAAACGGCGACGCAATGGAATATTGAATATCGCGATCGAGTACTCTATTCTTCGGTTATGATTTGCTATGTGTTCAGTTTACGACACACAACTGTTCCCAGTTGATTTTTGACATTATAAAGCATTTATTGTATTATGTGCCTTATGCTTTGGGTTGATTTAAGATTTCTTGGCTGTTTCCATTAAATTGATTTCGAGAATGTTTGTATAAATACCTTGACTCATAACTGATAACGCCACTTGCTGCCTGACATATATGTACACATCTGACAAAATCATCAACTTGAAGCCAGCCAATATTAAAGAGCAAAATAGGCATTTTTACAGGGTAATTGCAAAGGGAAATTATTTTTTATTATGTTGTTTAATTTCATTTTATAATTTAACTTATTTATTTTTTTCAATTTGTTTTGATGACACGTATATTAGAGCTCTTTAACTAGCACTTATTTACGTAAGTTGACTCCAACATTTGCGCCCAACATCATTTATCATATTCCTGAGATAAGAAGATGTTTTCGTCCTTTTAAACATAGCTTATAAATGTATTTCGGGATGGGATGGCTTTCATTCGTACAGAGTAAAGTTTCTGATTGCGGTCAACTTGGCGGCCGCCAGTGCGATCTCTGCCTACGAATGATTGCAAGTTGACACACAGCCTCCTCGTGGCACCTCCTGGGTAGCTATCTCAGCATCCGCTAGATAGTAAGCTAATGTGTGCAGCGAGTCATCCGGACGGTAAATGGTTGAGCGCAGGGTTTGGAACCCGCCTCGGAAAAAAGAAGCCCAAGGAAAACCAAAGCGAAAGCTTCAACCTACTCCACTCACCTCTCGAAACTGCTCCACCAACCTGCCCCTCTCCCTGTTGACGCCGGCGGACTCTGGGCGCACATATCCCACTCCATGCGAGCTGCTGCTGAAACAGCCATTGGGTTCAAGCGCCCACCCACACGGAACCAATGGTATGACGAGGAGTGTCGCGTCGCAGCTGCGGCAAAGAACGCCGCCTACAGAAAAACGCTGCAGTCTGACACAAGGTTTCAAGACCGGAGCATCTAACTGTCGAGATGAAAATGGAAATCTGGTTACAGATACGCAGTGCACGCTGAGGTTATGGAGGGCGTATTTCTCCAAGTTGCTAGCAGGCGATGACGGCACCAATCCCGCCATTGGAGGAAGCAGCCCGATACCACCAATCGACGACAATGTTGATATACCACTACCTAGCCATGACGAGGTCCGAGTGCATGCATCAGCTCTTCTGCAAAATATGGCTAGAAGAAAGCATGCCCAACGATTGGAATCTCAGCGTCCTTTGTCCTGTGCTGAAGAAAGGCGACCCGACGATATGTGCCAACTACCGGGGAATCAGCCTGATTGCCATCTCATATAAGGTCCTATCGAGCGTAATATGTGAACGACTGATGCCGTATACCAGCACACTGATCGGACCTTATCAGTGCGGCTTCAGACCTGGTAAATCCACCGTAGACCAGATCTTCACATTGCGCCAAATCCTGGAGAAAACCCACGAAAATGGAATTGAGACACATCATCTCTTTGTCGATTACAAAGCTGCATTCGATAGCCCTACAAGGGAACGCCTATATGCCACCATGTCTGAGTTCGATATTCCTGCAAAGCTGATACGTCTTTGCAGGATGACATTGAGCAGCACCATCAGCTCTGTCAAGGTAGGAACGAACCTCTCCGAACCTTTCAATACCGTTCGAGGTTTCAAACAAGGCGACCCCCTGTCGTGCAACCTCTTCAACTTCGTGATGGAAGGGGTGTTGCGGAAAGCCGGTGTACATCGAGCTGGCACTATTTTTTATAAAAGTGTCCAGCTCCTTGCTTACGCTGATGATATTGACATCATTGGCCGCAACAAGCGTGATGTCCCTGCTGCATTTTCCGCTATCGAAAAAGAGTCAGCAAAAGTGGGTTTGGCGGTAAACGAGGGCAAGACGAAGTATATGCTGTCGACAAGCAGGGAGGCGCGCCGCCTAGACTCCCATGTTGCAGCAGACAGCTATACGTTCGAAGTGGTCAAGGAGTTCACGTACCTTGGCACTGCCATTGTGCAATAGAGACCTCTCTCGCCGAACAAAAAAAGACTTTCGCATTCGGATGAACCACGAGCTGTACGAGTTGTACGACGACGTGGACGTGGTCCGGCGCATCACGATACAACGTCTGCGCTGGCTCGGCCATGTTGTGCGTATGGATGAAGAATCTCCAGCTCAGAAGGTATTCGAAGCGAGAGTCGACTACGGGGGACGACGAAGAGGACGACCAAATCTCCGATGGAAGGACCAAGTAGAGCAGGACCTCAATCTACTGGGTATTTCCAATTGGAGGCGGCGCGCGAAGAGCAGAGGCGCCTGGAGGGAGACGCTGAGGTCGGCCAAAACCCGAAATGGGTTGTAGTGCCACCTAATAATAATAATATAAATGTATTTCATCAATTTAAATTTATTACAGTGTAACTATTATTGCTATTATTTACTATTTTGGTATTATTTACTTATCATGTAACTTTCAGAGAAAGCACCTAAAAATATATCAGTGTTAAAACATTTAACAAAAACCACTGGCTCTGTTGAAGTATACAATCTATTTCTATACATAAATGAATAATATAATAAGAGTACTCTTCTATTTTAATGGGATGAATTAGATTATCGGTAAATTATTTAAATGTTTAGTAGTAGAAAATTGATTAAAAAAAGTCAATAATCAAATTCTAGTCGAATATTAGTCTATAATAAAATGGCGGGGTTTTGTCGCTTTGAAGCCTCGTCTCTGCGTGCAGCATTATGTTGCTTTTATAACGGCATACCTCTGCCGAGCTAAGAACGACATATGTATGTATTTTCGCTCGGAGATAGCATTTTGAGATATACGAGAAAGCATTTTGAGATATACGAGAAAGCATTTTTATGTTACAGCCATTACACATTTTAATTTTTGCTTATTCTAAATAATTATTTATCTTCCAAATTATCAAGTATAAATATTTCTATTTTACTTATTGACATATTAAGCAAATATATTACTAATTGCATCTTATGAAAGCTACACTCCCATATTTAACACAGAAAGGGACGCCATTAACTGCATTGTACAATTGTTGATTATTCTATACATCCCAACAATAGTGAATGTTTTCACTTAAGAATTTTACAACATGAGGTACGAGGATTTAAATTTATATACCGATTATACTTTATTTACCTCAGGGTGCTATGACATCTAAATAATATAGTGGTCCGAATCATATGAGACTAAGGTATATGTCGTCACTAAACACTAGTTCAGTAAGTTTCAGTCTGATATGTTTATTAAGCTATCAGTTTTTCAAACGTTTTTAATGCAAAGACTTCATCTTCGACCGATCGTTCCTATCGGATTTGGACCAAATTTATAAGCCGCCACTAAACATAAATCCTGTAAGTTTTAGCCAGATAGCTTAACAAACAAAAAAGATTTTCATACAAAAACTTCATTTTTGGCCGATTGTTCCAGCTATATGAGAATTATGTACCATATACCAAGTTTCATTGAGTTAGCTTTAAAACTGAGAGACACGTTAAAACATGGAAATTTGGATTCTGTTCTCGATGCTTATCACGAATATATTCACTGTCACGCCTCCTAAGGCAATAAGAGGACAGAGTTTAGCAAACTACGGTTCGGCTACCCCAAATTGAATGGACAACATGTTCGACAACATGATTTTCTTTTGCCCACCAACTAGTTCAAACATGTCTCGCAGAGATCATTTTATTTACATTTGCCAACGAGTCACCATGTTTAATTGCTTTAATTGTAATATATATGTATATGTTTGAGAAAAGTGCCATGACAGAATGATCGCATTTAATATCTTTCTTTTTATAAATCGCATTTGCACATTTATGCACATTTATGAAAATAAACAATTCATTTTTGTGCTCAAACTATTCCTATTCTACGAATTACTCTCTTTGGCGCATGACAAAGCGGTTTAAAACGAAAATCAACAATTAGAAACCCGGCAGGTGGCTGGTGTAGAACGGACAATGACAAAGCAGAAGCGTTTGCAAGCAATCTAGAGAACTATTTAAACCGTATAAATACGCGCCACGGAGCCACTGCCGATCAATACAAAATTTTTTGCAAATAGATCTGCCCGCTGACCCTGTAACGCTGGAAGAATTGAAGGGACTTGTTTCAAAATTACGTCCCAAAAAATCACCTGGGGAGGATCTTATGGACAATAGAACCATTAAACTCCTCCGCGATCAGGCCCTAATGTTTCTGGTGCTAATATACAACAGCATACTACAAGCTAGTTACTTATTTTCCGAAAGCATGGAAATCTGCATAAATAATAATGTTTTTCAAACCTGGAAAACCGCCAACTGAACTGGATTCCTGCTGACCTATTAGGCTTCTCTCGACCCTTGGCAAAATGATGGAGAGACTCATCTTGAATAGGGTGTTATTGTTAGAGGCAGTGGAGCAGACTATTCCTAAATTCCAGTTTGGTTTACGGAAGCAGCATGGCACTCCTGAACAACTGCATAAAGTAGTTAACTTTACCCTAGAGGAAAGCTTCCTAGATGGGCGTACTTTTCGAGTGGCATTTGACGAATGCATGGTTTCTATGAGAAGAATAGAAGCCAGAGTTCCACAAGGTAGTGTATTAGGCCCAACTCTTTATACTATCTTTACTGCTGACATGCCCAATCACAATGCTATTGAGGATATTGCGTATACGGATACACTAATTGCTACCTTCGCTGATGACACTACAGTGTTCACAAAAGTGATTGCATCCTACTGGGTACGAGTGCTCTGCAGCAGTACTTGGACTCGTTCCATACACGGAGAGGCTAGTGCACCATCCAAATCGCCTAGCAAGACAACAGTTCAAAAGTTAGAAGAAGGCTTAAACGTCATCATCCTAAAGATCTCCCCCCACGGACCTTAACATAAATTTGTAATCACCATATTCGCCATATCATTTCCCATTATTATAAATAAATGTTAATATTTGTTATGTTAATTCCTACGCTAGCTTCTAGACATAGTTTAATTCTTTAATTCTAATTCATCACTAGATTAAGCTGCCACAAACAGGTAACAGAACTAGTCTGTAATATACTTCTTATTTTTAAATACAACAAGTAAGAAAGCTATAGTCGAGTATGGTCGACTATATAATACTCGGTGCCCAAAGATATATTATATATTTATATTTATTTATATTTATATCAACTCTCTAACCACTGAGCCACAGTGTCAGAAGGAAAAAACACTGACATAATGTTGCCGTGTGTGGGGTGAGAACAGCAGGCAAGCGTACGCTATAGAGACGCCTCTCAACTTTTGGTATTTTAAATGTGTATAACTTCCATGTTAATTATCCGATCTGTACTAAATTTTCACACAACGGTCAGGCAGACATATTCTTACTGTATACCAAAATTCAATGTAGCTTGGCTGGGTGTGGTCAAAATGGTTTTTATAGATTTCTGGAGGCGGTGGGAGACGTGGCAAAAATCCAAAATAAACTTGATCTACCTGCAACTAATACAAGCACTTTGCTTTTACAGTCTGCGAGATCTGTGTGTTCATACGGACGTACAGACGGACAGACAGACGGACATGGACCAATTGACTCGGCTATTGATCCTGAGTCAGAATATATATACTTTATGTGGTCGGCCACGTCTCCTTATGGGTGTTACATACATTTGCTGCTGTTGCAAACTCAATATACTCCTGGTACCCAATGGGCACCGAAGATAAAAAAAAAAACAAAATATTCCCTGTGCTCGTGTATGTATGCCGCACGTAGCGAATTTTGTATTTTGTAGACAAACAATAAATTTATTTAAAAATTTTTAAGACATTTTGACGTCATACGAAATATTTTTACAAAAGATGTTCATGCCTGCTTTTGCTATCCATTGACAAACATGTTCACCCGACCACAAGGAATAGAGAAACATTTATATTTTTGTCGAACAAAACATTGAACACAAAATATAAGCCCGAACACTGCCACCAACGACAAACATTTCGTCGAACACTACTTGTTTGTCGAACAAATTCAACAATAGATGGGCCAATTAGATACATTGTTTATGAAAGCAATTAAGTTATTGTTTCATATAACAAACAATCGCTCACCACAAAGCAGAATATGGAATAGAGATAGTTGGACAGTTGACTCTAGAAATAGAGAAATATTTTTTTCATGCCCTGAAGGTAAAACAAGTTAAACTAGAATTATTATTCAGTGCTACGGTAAATAGTCCATTAGTTTTTAAACTATGTAGCTCTGAATGCGGTTAGTCTCACGACCATACACTGCTGTATGGGAAGCTTTGTATCTTAAACTTGAAAGGGTATGATATCAATCGCATGTCATAAATAACATTTCTTACTTATTTTCATATCACGTAGGTCAGCATAGTCAACTATAGATTTCAGACTTGTTCAAGTTCGTCGATAGTCTGATTGCTGATAAGAACCACATATCGCCAGACGTCTGGACTATTATTTTGTTGACTTCAACAGATTTCCCAACTTATTAATTATAGGCGGATTATAAGAGGTATAATATTAGTTACCAAGCTATATTTATACATATCAAATACATATGGAAAACATGTAAACAGTGTAAATTAAACTAGTATCTAATTGAATGCAAGTTATCATGGAGTGTTATCAGAAAACTTATCATACAAAAACTTCATGTCGACCGATCGTTCTTATGTCAGTTATATGATATAGTGGTCCGATCGTGATCGGTTCAGACTTATATACAGCCTATGGGAATAGGGTTGTACGAAGTTTAATTGAGTTAACTTTAAAACAAAGAGAGACTTGTTTGAGGAACAATAAACGGACAGACAGATTGACGGGTATGCATATTTGAATTTTCCTTTCGATGCTGATCAGGAATATACATACTTTGTTGGAGCTGCAACGCCCCTAAGGAGTGTGAACAAGTAAGAAAGTTATAGTCGAGTGTGCTCGACTATATAATACTCGGTGCCCAAAGTTATATTATATATTTATTTTGCTCGTGCTGCGCACTCGCCAATTTTAAGTTCATATAAAAAAAAAAATTTTAAAAAAAAAAAAAAAATCGTCTCGGGAATCGAACCGCGGACCTCATGCACGCGAGTTCAACCGTCTAACCACTGAGCCACGCTCTTCACAAGTGTGAGAAACGCTGAGTAAATGTTGCCGCGGTATGGGGTGAGAACAGCAAGCAAGCGTACGCCTCTCAACTTTTGAAATTTGAAATGTGTATAACTTCCATGTTTATTATCCGATCTGTACCAAATTTGTAGCTTGTCTGGGTTTGCTTAAAATTATCGATTTGTGAAGGCGGAGGGGGGCGTGGCAAAAATCCAAAATAAACTTGATCTCCCTGCAAACACTACAAACACTATGCAAAAAAAATGAAGTCTCTATCTCTTATAGTCTCCGAGATCTGTGTGTTCATACGGACGTACAGACGGACATGCTCCAATCGACTCGGCTGTTGATCCTGAGTCAGAATATATATACTTTATGGGGTCGGCCACGCCTTCTTATGGGTGTTACATACATTTGCTCTTGTCACTAACCCAATATACTCTTGGTACCCAATGGGCACCGAGTATAAAAATGTATATACCTAGACGAGGGTATACAAATTATGTGTAAAGACGTAAATCAGGAAAATACAAGAGCCACAAATAAAATGTTTAACATCTTGGCCACTCTCCTAGTTAATTATTACAAGCCGAGGTCATCACTGTTTCTTTGTTAGTTTATTTTCTTCCTACTTATCTAGTAATTGTGTGCTTCCGGATATTTCTTTCGAGAAAACCCCTTAAATGCATAATAGGATTGAGCTTCGCAGGAGCTCTGAAGCTTTGGAGGATATGTGCCGACTACATTTTCTTTGTTGGACGCATCTATTTTTCTTCTTCCATCCTAAAACATTTTCTTTGATTTTAAAGATGCAGAACAGAACATGATTCCAGAAGTCTAGAGCTTTAAAATAAGCAAAAGATAGACGCTTTTGCCTATTGACTTTGCAAATCAGAGATTTTTTACGGGTGGCTCTGCTATGGTACCAATACTTTTTTATAACACAGCGTACCGTAACCGTTTTAGAAAAACTATCCTCTGGGATTGGAACTGTTCTTTATGGACTGTCGTCCTGGAATTACGCCGAATAGCCTTAATAACAGCGCTTTGTTCGAACTCCGTTAATAACGGCGGGTCGGCCGATCGAGCTTTGGAGAGATTCTGCCCGTAAAATTATAGTGATTTTTTATTTTTTTTTTGATGGAGGAGTAAGCTCCACCATTTGGGGTACCAATCTCTCTATAAAATCTCTCCATCTAAAAATAGTTTTAAAAAGATTTTTCGCTCCACAATAGAAATTTCTGTTCTCCATGGTGTAAATCTTTATAATGTGAAAAATGAAGATCAATTGGCAAGATCTAGGCAAGGTAATTAGCATCGGCGCCTGGCAGTCTGACTATAATTAACAAATTTTTCATTCCACCCCAGGTAAAAGAATTGTATACAGACTTTTGCGTGTACATATTTTTGCAGTGTTTAACTTAAAATTAAATATAAAATATATGGATTTATTAAACAATTCTGAAAAAAAATAATAATATAGAGAATAAAGTGTAGTTACGTTAAAAAAAAATAGTTAAAAATACATATAAATAGCTGAGAAATTTGCGTTTGAAATTTGATTTTCATTTTTTTTCGGTGTACACAGTTTTGTGCTGTTGAGTGTATATAACATACTTATCCATATTCATGTCTGTTTTGATTAATGAGCTATCCAAAAGATATATTCAGGATTGTGGTTTATTAATAACAAACAGTCATAAATTTTGCATATTTATGAAATACATAATTGTACTTCTCATTATGACGCTTGAATAAGAACATTCATGGCACAGTGGTCCCAATGAATTGAAAGCTCCTCCATACATGTAAGCTTACATATATACATATGTATATTTAGTTTAAAAACATGTAAATTTATTTACTTGTCTACTTCGAATATGAAATTAGGTTAGGATTAGTCAAGGCAATATTAAATTTATTCCGAGAGGCCGAGAGGAACCAACTCACAGTTAGTTTTCTGCTTCATGTGTTTAAACTTACTGATAATGCAAGTATTCTGCGAATCTCGTTTCACATGCTTTTCCACTTCTTCTTTTCCTTCCTTTACCTAAACCACCTGTCTTTTCGTCCCATATAAATGAGCAGATGCTTCAATTTGTGACCCACAACACAAAAGTAATAGCACATATACGTATGCAAATGATTATTGCTTTGACATTCATTGAAGGTTAAAGCTTCAAGATTGCTTACACTTTGCTCTATGCACAAAGTATCTCTTTTTCTCTCTCTATCATATAGTGTTTTAGTCATATTGGTTCTCTTTCATATACATTCGAATATTACAAGGCAAAACTTAGATACCGACAAAAAGCTATAGGTGGAGGTATTTAAGACGCAACTTGCATTGAGGATAGAAATTATTGTCGCTCAGACGATTGCAAGTTGAACTTCAAATTACAGTCGTAATTAATTTCTTAACGGTAAGGTAAAGAGAATATTTGTTGTAAAGTGCGTTGTTCCCTAACAAGGCGAAAAAATTGTAAACAAGAGTCCCGTGTGTAGATAAAATTCTGTGAGAGTGTTATAATATTAAAAAACAACAAAGTAGAACAGTGAAATTTAAAAGGACTTCAGTAATATTATACTTTTGATTTGACTATTGATCAAAATAAGAAATGTATTATCAATAATACATATAATACAATAATACATACATATTGATAATACTGATTAATATTAATAATATTGATAATATTGATAATATTGATAATGTATATATATATATAAATATATATATATATTATTATAATATTGTAATACATCAATCATATTATAAAAATATAAACGTATAATGGAGACGCTAATATAGATATATAGAAAATTCAGCACTATATTTTGGGATTTTTTGATAAATGTTCAAACTGAATAAATCTAAAATAAGATTTTTAGGACATATGAAATTGAAGTTAATATATAGTAATAAATATTTTTAAATACGAATTAAATCCATAAATGTTAATATTCAAATCAAATCAAAATACACACACGTGGTATACGTTTACGAAACAATAAACAAATAGAACCCACAAAGCCTGACCGGAAAAAACCATTACTCGAAACAAAAAATTATTTTTTTTATACACCAAAGATTTAATACAGTTCCAAAAAAGATATTTTTTTAAATGAAAATTTAACTTTTGTTTTAAAGCAAATATTCAATATACAAAGTTACAGCGACTAGCAAGCCGATAGTGGTTAGGAGCATATAGACTTCATGGGCTCTAACACCGTCTAAGTGTTGAAAAGTTCTCAAATAAACTTATGTATCCTAAGAAGAGTATTACAAACAAAACAAAACAGCATAGACAAGCAGACGTTGCAGTCAACGTCGCAGTCACTATCAGTGCCAGCGTCAATTTCGACGTCAACGTTTTTGATAAGCTACAATAGAAATGTTCTAGGTTTTAGGAATTAGTAGTCTAGACTACTAAATTTTATTATAAATAGAAGAGTTCCCTGACTATTTTAACAGACTGCTTTCTCGTTTGAAACAAGCAGGTGTTAAGCAGAAGACGTGGGTAAACTAGAAAAATGGCTCTGGCTAACAAGAACGTAATATTTGTCGCTGGACTGGGTGGTATTGGTCTTGAAACTTCCCGGGAAATTGTAAAGGCTGGACCGAAGGTAAGAAATTGGAAAAAATCAGTACACTTTACAGAGATGATTCAGAAAATAATCTGTTGCACATCTAAGAATCTGGTTATCCTTGATCGAATCGAGAATCCTGTTGCTATTACCGAACTGAAGGCAATCAATCCTAAGGTGACCGTTAGTTTCTATTCCTATGATGTGACTGAACCGATAAGTGAATCAATCAAGCTACTGAAAGCCATCTTTGCCAAGCTGAAGACTGTCGATGTGCTCATTAATGGCGCCGGTATTCTTGATGATCATCAAATCGAACGTACCATTGCCATTAACTTCACTGGTTTGGTCAATACCACCACAGCCATTATGGAGTTCTGGGATAAGCGCAAAGGTGGACCAGGTGGTGTCATTGCCAACATTTGTTCTGTAACAGGATTCAATGCAATCTATCAGGTCCCCGTTTACTCTGCCTCTAAAGCAGCTGTGGTCAGTTTTACCAGTTCGTTGGCGGTATGTTAAGAGTAAAACTGCGAGTAGTAGTAGAGGATAATTTTGTTTAAATTTCTTCTAGAAACTGGCACACATTACTGGCGTAACTGCTTACTCTATCAATCCAGGGATCACAAAAACTACATTGGTACACAAGTTCAACTCATGGTTGGACGTTGAGCCACGTGTGGCCGAATTGCTTGATAAGCATCCCACTCAGTCGACAAGCGCATGTGCCCAGAACTTTGTCAAAGCCATTGAGGCCAATAAAAATGGTGCCATCTGGAAATTAGATTTAGGCCGTCTTGACGAAGTTCAATGGACCAAACACTGGGACTCACACATCTAAAAACTACACCCAAAATATATATAATATACATATAAATATATATTTGCATTTCTCACTTTGCAACTTAATTGATATCGAAAGCCCAATTAATTATTCGGTATAAATAATATGAAAAGAAAAAACTTAATTGTCCTGTATATATATTATATATTAAATGAGTAATATAAATATTAAAAACCACTCAAATTTTCAACATTAAATAAAACCAAAATACAAAAGCAAATAATTAATTTATACAGTTTTAAAATCAAAATCATATGGTCATGATTTGGCCAATTGTGGTTAATAATTAGTAGTTTAGAAACATTTTAGGAAAACAATGCATTAAATGTGACTCTTCATGAGGGCAGATATTTAATGTGTATGCCAGTCTGTTTCAAGACAAGCTCTCGATAAAAGTTGTGAAAGCTCCCGCATTATATAGCTGATATAGGAACAAACAGTCAAAAAATAAGTTTTTGTATAAACAAGTTTCGTTTATGCATATGAAAAAAAACCTTCAAATTAAACTTCAAACGCAAAATTTGTTACATATTTATACGTGTTTTTAACTATTTTTTTTTCAAACATAACTACAATGTTTTCTCTTAAATATTATAATTTTTCATAATTGTTTAAAATTAGATATATTTTATATTTAGTTTTAAGTTTAACTCTAAAAAAAATATGAACACGCAAAAGTCTGCGTACAGTTCTTTGAAGTTGGGTGGAATGGAAGATTCTGCGATTATAATCAGAATTCTTGCCTAGGCAACGGGTTTTTTACAATAGATCTTAATTTTTGTATCACATTATAAAGATTTGCAGCACGGAGAACAGCATGTTATTAAGTCTATTCGGCGTACTCCCAGTATGACAGTCCATGAAGCACAGCTCCAAGCCCAGCGGCACAACGACCCAAAGCGTACGGCACATAATAATGTCTTTAGAATGTTTAAAATCAACTGGGAACATATTATCCAAAGCTTCAGTGCTCCTCTGGAGCACAATCATATTTATGGGATCTTGTAGAAAAAAAGATCCGAAAGAACTCAATTACTTCAAAGAATGCTTATGGAGGCAATAATTGGGGGAAAATTATTGCAGAAACTATGAAACTTTTTAACTCGATGCCAAAACGCCTTGCAGAAGTTTTGCATAAAATATATTGAATTGTTAAACAATTCTGAAAAAAATATAATATTAAAGAGAATAAAATGTAGTTATGTTTTAAAAAAAATTAGTTAAAAGTACGTATAAAGTTCGATTTTAAGATTTTTGTTTGGTGTACGCATATTTGTGCTGCCGAGTGTACATTAATATATGAACTGATTCGTACAGGGCGTCGTTTGCGGTCGAATAATTAGGACCGAAAATGTCAAAGCTGAGCAAATGTCTCTTTTCGTCGCGATAGTGTTTGCAAGTTTGCTTTGTGTTAAGACATCGAAGATTAATCACATACAAAATTGTAAAACTGCATGCAGTGAAATACCTACAATTGCTCATAGCTTATTTCGTGCAAAGGTAGGCTCATGAACACAAGTTTCATGGCCAAGCCAGTCGACCATCTTTGTGTTTATCGATGGCAACATGAACAAAAATATGTACTTACAATTTAATTGCAATTGCTCCAAATCGCCAAGAATTTGGGCCGTGGCCAATTTGAAGAAAAATGTATTTTAAAACACCGCTGTTGAAGAAATGCTTAAAAATTCTTAATGAAACTAAGGGAAAATTGTTTTTTTTTTTTCAATGGAAAAACGCTTAATGTAACTTCTAAATCATATTAAATATTAAGTTTTATCATATCTATTAATTATTTAGAAGGAATTTTCTTGCATGAAATAAGTTGTGACATGAAAAAACTTAGTGGTTTTAGTTTTGCTTAGTTTTAAAAGTAATTAAATGAATTACATAAACAATGAAAACTCGTAATAAAAGTTGCTTTAAAAAACTGAGTTTAAGTTTTATTTTTATTTGCCTTAGCTTAGCAAAAAAAAAAAACATAAAATTTGCGTCAACCTTTGCACGAAATAAGCTGTGAGCAACTGTACATACTCCGTCAGACCCAGCGCGTTGAATATGTTTGCTAAAGTTACTGTGTATAAAAATAAGTGAGACAGAATTCCGCAGCAGCTCATTTACATTATTTTCGTACTCATGAGCAGTGCTGAAGATTATTGTTTACGCATTGCTTTTGTTTAGCTTGCAGTATTGGTTTTAATTTTTTCATGTTTTTCGTACTACTTTTGGAGTAATACTGTTGCATGTCTCAGCGAGGTCACCTTGGCCAATTATAGTAGAGAAGATTTAAATGAGATTAAGGATTTAATTGCGAACGAGTTTGAGGTTATATATGGAGGTTCTTTGAAGCATTTTCTTGGTATCGAGATGGAACACAGCAGTGAAACTGATGAATTTAGGACTAGCCACAAGCAGATGTACGCAAAATATCGTACCACCGGAAGATGGATTTAAAATTAAATGTGAAAATGCTGTGTCAGAGAGCTTATCAAGTTAGTTATCAGTCGTTAATTGGCTTATGTATTGGATATGTATTTGGCGATAACAAAACAGCAATACTAATGGGACCAAACTTATACAGCAAAATGCAGAACCGCACAAGAAGCGTAAAACTGTCGCGAAACGAATTTTGCGTTATTCAAAAGGAAAGGCTGATCTGATGATTACAGCGATAATCAAAGAGCACAGTTCCTTGTAAAAACTTAGGTTGTTTATATTATATGTAGTTTATATTATATTAACGTAGAATTAAGAAATGAGTTCATGTAATGAAACATTTGCGTTGAGATGAAGTGCTGAAATTATGTATTATTTGCTACAACTGTCTTTGTGTCTCTTCTTATAGCTTTAATTAAACTTTTGAATAGTTGTATCATTAGAAGATGCTCTTCCTTGTATGAATGCTTTACATATTACATTCTGCCAGCTTTCAGTCTTACTATCATTATTCAGTCACAATAAAACACTTGAATCGAACATTTTTAAAATTGTTTTGAAAAATAACAAAATAATAATTTTTGATTTTTATTATTTAAATTTAATTTAAGAAGTCAAAACAACTTGTAAAATAAAAATTGGAATTAAAAGTTTATCCTTTTCAAGATTTTGCAGAAAAAATAATATATATATATATATATTATTTTTTTTTATTCGTGCTACTCAAAGCTTTTGGGCTTCAATTTTTTCAATATTTAATTTATTTATTTACATAACCAAAAATTATATTTCTACATTCTAATAATAATAAAGAGTAGAATAAAAAAATCATATTGATCGATGTATTTTAACAGATTTTACAGGTATAAATGCTCAATAGTATTAAACATGTATTCACTTGTGCTCGCCACTGTATGTATATTTATAGTCTCAAAACACCCATTATATCCGCTTTTAATCAATACAGGGTATAAAAACATGAACAAATTAAAGCAATATAAAGATAAGCTCTTCAAATTTAATTAAATTGATAAAATTTAACGTTATATTATTTTAAACTGGGCTAAGACACTAGCATTTTTCAAAGTTTTCAGTGTTACATTTGAACCCTAAGAAATTCTTTGGAATTAAGAAAAATGTACGATTTGATAGGGAAAAATGTCTGCTATGTAGCAGACTGTGGAGGAATTGCCTTAGAAGCATGCAAAGTTTTGATGAGCAAGAATATTGCTGTAAGTAAAAACTTCATTACTTGTATATTTTTATACATAAGAAATAAAATACAAACACATGCATGGCTTACAAGATACCTAAAAATTATATTTTTATTGACTAATCTACTTCTAGAAACTGGCAATTTTATATAGTGTGGAGAACCCGGAAGCTATAGCTCAATTACAGGCTATAAAACCTAGCACACAAATCTTTTTTTGGACCTTTGATGTGACCATGGCAAAAGAGGATATGAAACAATATTTTGATAAAGTTTTGGTACAAATGGACTACATAGACGTGTTGATCAATGGTGCAACGTTGTGCGATGAACGAAATATAGACGCGACAATTAATACAAATCTAACAGGTATGATGAACACTTGTGCAACAGTACTACCCTATATGGATAAGCAACAGCTGGGAAAGGGAGGATTAATTGTAAATGTAACTTCAGTTGTTGGTCTTGATCCATCGCCAGTGTTTTGTGCTTATAGCGCATCAAAGTTTGGAGTCATAGGATTTACACGAAGTTTAGCAGTAAGTTTAAATATGTCCCATTATAAGTACTTAAACTGAAGAAAATTTAAACTTAGGATCCATTGTACTACACTCAAAATGGCGTCGCAGTCATGGCTGTTTGCTGTGGGCCTACGAAAATGTTTGTAAATCGCGAATTAACAGCCTTTCTTACCTATGGACAATCATTTGTAGATCGTCTCCGTACCGCTCCTTGTCAGACAGTTGCAGGGTGTGCGAAGAACATAGTAAAGGCAATCGAATGTGGTGAGAACGGCAGGATATGGATAGCAGATAAGGGAGGACTTGAACTTGTTAAGTTGCACTGGTATTGGCATATGGCTGATCAATTGTTATATTATATGCACAGTGCAACCGTAGGCGACATTGAATAATTGAACGTAAAATAAAAATCAGTTAAATAAATTTATAAATAAATCAGTGAATAATATTTAATACTCCTGATTCATATATTTAAATTATTTAATCGCTTTTATGAAGTTTATTTAAAGTTCACTATATAAGGTGACTTGAGAATGTTTATATACATAATATAATTTTAAATTTATAAATTTCCATGAGAATGTTTATAAAGATAATATAAATTTAAATTTATAAATGCGCCTAAAAGTATGCACCCTCGTTCATTGAAACGATTTTAACAATTTTATCCTAAACAGACCACGACCATATATTTTGACCAAGTCATTTCTTAAACTTAGTCAAAATAAAGTTTCTTGTTATTTTTAAGGTAACAAAATAATCTCATTATTTGTGTTGAAAACCGAATTTTTTACTTTCAATGATTATTGAAAATCAATTTTAGCAGACACCTTAATATAACCCTCTGAGATGTAATATCCAGTCTTATGCATGAGCTTAAAGTGGTATATAAGTCAGATAGAGCCGGATTAATTTACTATAAAGTCATAAAAATGTACACAGCATTGGTACTTGGTCACTATGTTTTTATACAAATTAACTTAACAAATTAAAAAAAAAAAGAGATAAAATTTACAACTATTTGCGTTGCGACGACTTCTTCTTCAATAGTTTTTATAATTTTTTTATTATTTATTATTTTTTATTATGAGCCCAAGAAAAAAACTATTAGATCACGCAGAGTGTTTTATAGTGTTATATAATGTACAGCTTCGAGTCAATCTTTCTATCCTTATATATTGAATATTGTAGTGACTTGCCTAAAAAGGGAACAATAATAACAAAGCGCTTTTCATTAAGTATAGAACAAAGATAATATAAATTTAATAAATTTATGACAGTTATATGGTATGTCACATTTCATGAACATAACTTCTAAGTCAAGAAACTTGTTTACATTACAATACACGAGCAACACATATATGTATAGAGAATAAATTAAATTACATAAAAAGCGTCGCATAATTTGAATAGATTGTCTGAATTTAGAATTACTTACTCTAGAAAATGTACAATAGTGACTCACTCAACGATTTTTGTATGTCTACTCAAAGTAGAACTGTTTTTCGAAATCTCACTGGCTTAATATTTAAATTATAAAATACATAAAATAAATAGACTGCAGTTATTAACATACATATATGAATAGCAGGGAAGGCTACAGTCGTGTGCACCCGCTCGCTCGCACTCGCGTCGCTCACTTATACTGACTTGATCTTCCGTGCGATTGTATGTGTGTGTGTACATATATGAGGGCATTGCGTTGACAGCTTCAGCTCAACTGATGCCCAACTGATTTAATCGCGAAAATTAATTGTTTAATAATATTTTTGTTTGTTAATCAATCGATACCATTTTTCAGGACTGCTTTATATTGATGCTTAAATGTTCCCAAATTACAAGTCTCTAGTGTTTGTAGAAGCAGAGATATGAGAAGTGTCAAAAAGTTTTTGGCGTATTGTGGGCGAACGGGGCGTAGCTCTTATAGATTAGAAGTTCTTTGCGTTCAAACAGACAGACGGACAGACAGACGGAAACATGAAAACACTTCCGAATTTTAAATTTTAATACCAATACTGAAAGCAATGAACAATTCTCATTTTTGCGAATCACCTAGCAGTGATTCGGCTCCTGCTATATGTATATGTATAATAATATAATACAATAATAATATATTAAATATATTTATTCAATTAATTTATATACAATAATATAACAACAATATATAAAATGGAAAATACATCACTAAAAATACTAGGTCTTCACTTTAACAACAAATACAGATTGAATACACCCATAGAATAACTGACACACAACCTCAAACAAACAACTAACATAATGTCCCTCTACTCAAAAATTTAATTGCGACACAACTTCACTTACACACCTTACAAAAGTAATCCTTATACCAAAAGCAGATTACGGAATACCAATCTATGGACACTGTCCAAAAACATACTTACGTAGCTTAAAATCAGCAATATAAACAGGGCTCAGAATCGCTCTTGTAGCATTCAAAACCACACTTACCCAAAACATACTATTCGAATCAAATGCCTCCCAGCTAGAAGACAGACCCTCATTAAAATACTATAAACCGACCGAACACCTAGACGCCCACAACATTACTCAACAAAGACTAAATTAATAAATACAGCAAAACCCATAACTTTAATAGAAACAACACAAGCACACAAATTTACCGAGCAAAATTCTCCAAAACAAATGACAACGACAAAAACACATACACATATATTTACACCGACGGCTCTAAGAACAAAACCACAACCACAATATACATTATTAACGAAATTGTACCCCTAAAGTCATACTTCCTGCCCCAATACTCCTCAGTATTTTCTACAGAAACTAACGCAATAACAATAGCCTTCAACACCTTAAAAAACAAACCAGGCAAGGTACATTCCCCAAATTTAAAATACTTTTCGTGGCCAACCTCATAAAGTATATACAGTATGTCAAATAATTGTTTGCAAAATAAAAAAAGCCATGAAATTTCATTTTCAATTATGGATTTGCCTATTTTAAAATACATTTTTAAATAAATTTTTCATTAGTATTGTTAATTAAGCTATTTATTTTCATAACAAATCAAAATAATTCCAAAAAAATTAATTCTAATATTAAAAATATTAACAAAATTAAAATTACTACAAAATAATACTGTCAATTAATTGTTTGCAAAATGCAAACACTATTTGAAAAGAAGACGAAAATAAGGTAACGGGGTAAAATTCTTGGAAGTTTGCAATTCGCCGAACGTGTCTATTGCTTCGGTCGCTTGTTTCGTAGCAAAACATAATTTTGTGACTGCTTATATTGGCGAAAAGTTTGATTTAAAAAATGCCTGGAGGACTCACAAGTGACATAATAATTCAGCTGGTTTATTTCCACCAAGCCAAAGGCAAATCTGCCAAAGAAATTGCTGAGATGCTCTTAATTAAGTTGCGATCGGTTTACAACATCATAAACCGTGCAAATAAAGAGAATCGGATGTAACACCCATAAGGAGGCGTGGCCGACCCCATAAAGTATATATATTCTGGCTCAGGATCAATAGTCGAGTCGATTGGATTATGACCAATTGTCCGCCTGTAGACTACAAGAGCTAAAGACTTATTTTTTTTGGAAAGTACTTGTACCCAAGCTACATGACTGAATATAAGCATAAGTTAAAATATGTTTGTGCCGACGTTGTGTGAATTTAATGGAACATGGAAGTTACGTACATTTCCATGCATAAAATTATATGGGCGCCTCTATAGCTTCTCAGTTGCTCGCGGTTCAAACCCCACACATGGGAACAATTTTTAAAAGGTATAAAAAGTGTGGCTCAGTTGTTAGAGGTTTGAACTCTCGGTTCAATTCTTAAAAATTCTTTTAAATCACAAAAAAAGCAAATATAATAAAATTTAAAATTCTTAAGTTTTTCATGAAAAAGTATTAATGTTAATAATAATATATATGTACACTCAATAGCATAAATCTGTGTACACAGAAAAAAAAATTAAAATCTAATTTTAAACGCAAATTTCTCAGCTATTTATATGTATTTTTAACTAATTTGTTTTAAACATAACTACATTTTATTCTCTTTAATATTATATTTTAATAATATTTAATATATTTAAGAATTGTTTAACAATTCGATATATTTTATATTTAATTTAAATTAAACTACAAAAATATGTACATGCTTACTTTAACCTACATGTGTTACCTGTTTTTTTTAAGAAGTATAGAACTTTAAATTTCAAGAAAACAACGATGGATGATTCGATTGACATGAATTTTTTTTTTTATTCGAAAGATAATCTCGTGGCATTAAATTGTAAATATTATTTCTGGCATATGACCGCCACCGCTGGCTCGGATGTAATTCAATATTATTTTGTCAAGATACTACCGATAAAGTTATAATGATATACTGTTTTTGGATGGAGGAGTGCGCTCTAGCAATTAGGGCCCCAATCTCTCCATACAATTTTCCGTCGAAAAATAGTTTTAAAATGATTTTTCGCTCTACAACAGAAATTTCTGCGCCTTTGTTCTCCATGGTGTAAATCTTTTAATGTGATGCAAAAATTAAGATCTATTGTAAAAAAAACCCTTGCCCATGGCAATGTAATTAGCCTGGAAGTCTGACTATAATCCCAAAATTTCACATTCCACCCCACTTAAAAGAACTCTAGGCAGACTTTTGCGTGCACATATTTTTGTAGAGTTTAACTTAAAATTAAACATAAAATATATTAAATTGTTAAACAATTCTGAAAAACAGATATTATGAAAGTGAATAAAATGTATGTTTAAAATGTTTATGTTTAAAAAAAAATTAGTTAAAAATACATATAAATAGCTGAAAAATTTGAGTTTGAACTTTTATTTTCATTTTTTTTTTTTTTGTGTACTCAGATTTATTCTTTTGAGTTTGCATACATAAATGTGTACATATTTGTTTGAATTTTGACAAGTTTTTCGCAGCGAGAAAAAAGTTTAAATATGATATTAGTCAAGCAGGTTTTTGTTATGCAGTTAGCCACAAAACGGTCTCTTGCAATTGATAGGTTAATAACCTGTTGGTTGGAGGTTTGAAGGAAAAGCGTGTTCCAGGGTGTTAATAAGATTAAAAAGAAGAAACTAGGGTTTAATTCGCCACACAGAAGATTTCATACCCTAGAAAACATAGTATGAAACCTCCTTTATCCAAAAATCGTTTTTTGCAAATAAATTTATTTTATTATAAAACTGTTGAAGAATATTATTTGAAATTATTATTATTTTAATATTATTGTTATTACTTTAATTATGAAAATATGTGATGTTGAAGCGGACTTGTGTTCTGCTATGCTAGTAACAGTGTACAGATTGTATATACATACATATATTTTACTGATCAGTATCGAGGGAAGAATGCAAACGTACATGTTTGTTTGTTGCAGTGCTACCAGTAGGTCGAAACCGTCTGAATCATTATAGGAATCATAGATTCAAAATTGAGTTTTTGTATGAAAACTTTTTTTTTGTTAAGCAATTGATTTAAATTTAGCTCAAACTATATCACAGTTACAAAAGTGTTTATGTAAAAAGTTTTCTTCTAAGACTGCAAGGATATTACATCTTCGACACGCTTGTTTTCTATCTGAATTTTGAATTGATTTCCAAAAAACTGCTGAAGTGATAAGTTGTTGAACAAAGGAATTTTTAATTTGTTCGGTAGTTCTTTGTTCGAATTTTGAGCATACAAAACGATATTTTTAAAAGTCTAATTTTTAAAGTCATGCACACGATTACTGAAAATCTAGTAAACCAATTGATTCAAACTTTTACACTAAATTCGAAATTTTTCATCTAATTTTCTAGGTAATGTAGTCGAGTTTTTTATTTCTTCTTTTTTAATGATTCTGTGATAAACTATGATCATTAAGCATATAATATACATACAGAGGCAGCAAATAGCGAAAACAATTAGTTTTGATGCTTTTTCGGTTATGTGTTGGTGTGTGCAGGCATTGTCAGCTCGCACAAAATATGATTTTTGAAGTTTTCAGCTTTCTTAGGTTCCTATACACTGTACACAAAAGGTATGGCATACCTATACAATTTGGCTTAATTTTTTTTTTTAATATACAAATTAAAATAATGTATGCATCTTATATGAATAAATATGTAATGGGATTTATGCATCTTATAATTTATAAGTTTTTAAAATTACAAATATTGGTATATCAAAAATTAAAAATAATAATTAGGAAAATTGTGTGGTATACCTTGTTCTCTCCCTTTGTGTACAGGGTATAGGAACCTAAGAAAGCTGAAAACTTCAAAAATCATATTTTGTGCGAGCTGACAATGCCTACACACCCCAACACATAGCCACATGTACAGTAAGAGCAACATTTATTCGTACACACACTTTTCTTTGAAAAACAAAAGTTTGCACTCTCTTTCGAATCTTGTGGCCGAAAACTTGTAAAGCAGATAATTTTAACAGTTATTTGTTGACAACATGCAGAAAAAAAATCCTTTTTTTTCATGTGTACAGCTGTCCTGAAGGAAAAACCCAAAAGAGGCGACGAAAATACCAACACAAATTATTCGTACACTTTGTTCCTATTGCCTTCTACCAATGAATTAACGGTAGTTGGTATTTTTTTTTAATCAAATTTGGTTAAGTGTGATTCATAATGATCGTTCTTATTGTTTTTTGCGCATCGAGTCTTGTTGCAAAAGGTTAAAATGGGACGAAGTCAGGATTTATCTTTAGACTTACGAAAATTAATATTAAAATTGTATTTGGAGAACTGATCGCGAATCGGAAGAATAGTCGATAGACCTCACTCTACTGTTCAAAGCGTTATAAAAAATATATCTACAGTGGAAGTTTAGACGCCGATCACAAACAAGCTGGCAGACCTAAAATATTAACTCAGAGGGAAGAGCGTAATGTTGTGGCTACTGTAGCGCAAAATCCACATATAACAACATCTGTGATTTGCGAAAACTTGGCACAATCATATAATAAAAAATGTGTGCTCAAACTGTCCGCAACTGCCTGTATAGTGCTGGAAATCATGGTAAATTTCATCTCTAGACTTTAATAAGTATACGAACACGTACATATCTTGATTTATCGTCTATAAAAATAACGAGAGAGTATCGGGCCACAAATATCTGTATGCACTAATTCAAGAAGGTACACTTAGCAGCACAAATCTGTATACACCGAAAAAAAAAAAATCAAATTTCAAACTCAAATTTCTCAGATATTTATATGTATTTTTAACTAACTTTTTTTTTAACTACATTTTATTCTCTTTAATACTATATTTTTTTTAGAATTGTTTATATATTTTATATTTAAATTTTTGAGATTATAGTCAGACTTCTAGGCACCGATGCTAATTACGGTTTTTTTTACAACGGGTCTTTGTTTAAAAAAAATAGTTAACAAGTAAGAAAGTTATAGTCGAGTGTGCTTGACTATATAATACTCGGTGCCCAAAGTTATATTAAATATTTATTTAGCTCGTGCTGCGCACTCGCTAATGTTAATTAAAAAAAAAAAAATCGTCTCGAGAATCGAACCGCGGACCTCATGCACGCGAATTCAACCCTCTAACCACTGAGCCACGCTCTTCACAAGTGTGAGAAACACTGAGTAAATGTTGCTGTGTGTGGGGTGAGAACAGCAAGCAAGCGTACGCTATAGAGACGCCTCTCAACTTTTGGAAATTGAAATGTGTATAACTTCTATGTTTATTATCCCATCTGTACCAAATTTTTACACAACGTCCAGATAAACATATCCTATGTACCAAAATACAGTCCTGTAGCTTGGCTGGGTTTGCTTAAAATCGTTTTTGTCGATTTGTGGAGGCGGAGGGGGGCGTGGCAAAAATCCAAAATAAACTTGATCTGCCTGCAAACACTACAAACACTTTGCAAAAAAATGAAGTCTCTAGCTCTTATAGTCTCCGAGATCTGTGTGTTCATACGGACGTACAGACGGACAGACGGACATGCTCCAATCGACTCTGTGATCCTGAGTCAGAATATATATACTTTATGGGGTCGGCCACGCCTCCTTAGGGGTGTTACATACATTTGCTCTTGTCACTTACCCAATATACTCTTGGTACCCAATGGGCACCGAGTATAAAAATACATATAAATTACTGAGATTTCTCATTGCAATTAGATTTTAATTTTTTCGGGATATACAGATTTGTGTTGCTAAGTGTATGTATGTATGTATATATTTTACTTAACTTCTACGCTTCCGATGCAGTTTCACAATTCTTGGTGACTAAGATAATGAGAGTAACACTGCACACAGGCAGAACGTAATAACCCAACGACGAAAAGCTGAATCTGGTCCGCCGAAATTATCGATTCCGTCTTGATAACAAGTAATCAATTTCGTTTGCGGAATTTCGTAAACCCATTGGTAATCGACGAAATAACAAAAGCAACGACTCGGACGATAGCACGAACTGTTGCCAACTTCGTTCGTTTCGTTGCATCGCCTACCTCATTTACAAAATGTTTTCGGCATTACTTTTGATGTGACTATCGAAGTTCATTTATGTAGTATGTACACATACCACTTAATAATTGTAAGTGCAGTAGTTCAACAGCGTCTCAGATGAATTTTAGTTATCGTGAAATGCAGACGAGCGTGCACTACACGCCGTGCAGTTAAAATTTTTTTTGCGAATATGTGGTAAGTATTAATAAATTTTCCTGATTTATATATTACAAAAATAACTAATTTATTATTATTATTCGATAGCTTAGAAACCAGATTGGCTTGAACAACTGATAAATTATGCAGCTAAATTGCCAGACGTTGAGAAGACAAAATGTACGCAAAGTATACTAATCTTCAATAAAAGGAAGAAAACGTAGAAAATTTTCCTTTTATAAATTATTTAAGTATCAAAATTATAATAATAATTTATAATATTTAATTTTTAAATACATAGTTATTAAAATGTAATTATTGTTAGTGATAAACAAATTATTTTCAATATGGATTCTGTAACATAGCCTATGTTTTGTATGTACAATTTTGTAGTTGAAAGCAAAAATAAAAACCAAAATGAAAACTGAAACAATGAAATGAAACGCATTACTTCGAATATTCAGTTCGTGCTGTCGTCTGAGTCATTGTTGTTGTTATTTTCTTCGATTACCAATGCGTTTACAAAATTCCGTAAATGTAATTGATTACTAGTAATCAATACAGAATTGGCGGACCTGATTCAGCTGTTCGCCGTTGGGTAGAACTATAGGAAGAGAGACAAAGT
>JBAMBR010001304.1:0-69709 GCA_037044475.1 Zaprionus obscuricornis
CGTTCTTGGCAAATTCAATTTGTCAAAAAGATGCTGTCACGCAGCAATTGCTGAATGCTTGCTTAATTCCTATTCCTATTTCTATTTCTTCGTTCATCTATTTCACTTTTTGCTGCTGTTTCATATTATTCGAATTTCTCTCTTTCTCTATATATATATATATTTCTGTCAATGTGACGAACTAGTCTCAAACTGTAAATGTTCATAGTTCTCTGAACAGTGCTGCGACACACAACCAAAAAATCCAACACTGCAGCACGAACTGAAACTAAACCAAAAACACTCTCAACTTGCCCAAAAGTAATATCACATTTCGTGCTATAACGAACTTCAATCTCTCTCTCTCTCTCTCTCTTTCACACACACATATATTTCTCATTGATTTTTTTTGTTTTGTTTCATTCCTGAAAATCTTGTTATTCGCCTTATAAATTCGTAGCAATATTTTTTGTTTTTTTTTTTTTTTTTGGACTTGATTTATTTTCTACTTTTTCTTCATTGACTTACTCTGCGCTTATTTTATGACTTTGCTAATTGTTTCTATTTTTTTTTGTTTTTCCATTTCTCTCTTTATGTCAGCTAGTAGCTAGAATTTCCTGTCCATTCATTTGCTTTTTATTTAGCTTTCAGTTTTTTTTTTTAGATTTCTTACAATTTTTTTATTATTTCATTTTATTGCTTGAAAGTTTTTTCATCTTGCTTTTCAATTATTTCATTTCTGCATTGATTTTTTGTTGCCATGTTTGATTATATAGCTAGTTATGCCTGTTTATTTGCAGTGTATGCATAAGAAATATCGCTTGTTCGCTGCACGTGAACAGTTAATAAATGCCAGTCGAAAATGCATTGAAGGATGCCACAGTGCGTGCTGCAATTGCTGCAAAACGTTTGCGCTGCGGTTCGTTATACCCTGTAAATGTTGTTCAGCTCTCGTTGGGTATATTGTTTAACTACACTTTATGCTTCAATTAGAATTTCGTATATTATCTGCTTCGCTTTTCACTTGAAACTTTTGCAAATTGTTGTCAAAATTTTTCTTAATATTTTTCGTATATTTTGCGTGGTATTTTTTAGTCTTAACTGTCAACTGCAGTCTTTTTTTTTTTTTTGGTATTTTTTTTTTTTATTTTGTTGTATTTTGTATTGCGTGCAGCTCGTAGTCATCATTATGACTTATTGTTCGCCGTCTTTGGGTGTTTACATGGCGTATGCGCAACGGAAATGAAAGAATGATGGCAAGCAAAGTACATGCAACTCGCAACCATGCAACTTGCAACTGCCATTGGTACTTGTCTACTGCACACTCGATTTATATGCCACTTGCCACTTGGCGAATACTTCCTTAGCCTTCTTCATACTCTTCACATTCTCTCTTAACCCTTTTGCCATACGGCCTTAATAGCTGCTACTGTTGCTGCTGCTGCTGCTGCTTGAAGTCGAAAGCGGAAAGCGCATTTTGATGGCAACACGTCGCCACGTTCAGCATTCGGCGGCATTAAAGATCAATTTCAATGGAAATTTAAAAGTGCATTTAAGCTGAACCACAATTCACCCATAAAACTACTGAGGCATCTCGGCCAAATGCCAAATGCTGCGAGGGAGAACGAAAAAGAGTTGATGAGCAGCAAGAAAGCAAAAGAGAGAGAGAAAGAGAGAGAAATATATAGTTGCAGAAGAAAGGGCAACGGGCAAAACTGAAGTGAGTTACGCAGCGAAAAAACCTTTCAAACTTCTTATGACTTTTACTCAGCAGCAGCAGCAAGAATGAGAACAAAAAGTTATTGGCGACACGCCGAGAGCTTAATACGCTTTCAAATTAAAAGGAAATAATGTTTTATGACAAAAAATTGATTGGTTTCTATGGCAGTTTAATGATATAGTTTTCTGATTTGGCAGACATTTTATAGATAACACTAGCATTCTGTGAGTATCAACCGCAAAACTTAAAGATCGAAAGAGCTTTTTATACAAAAATCATTTTTCAATCAATTGCTGCTATGGCAGCGATATGATATAGTTGTGCGATTTAAGCAAAACTTGACAGAGACGACTTAGGCAATATTACACCTATATTCTATAAGTTTCGTGCGCATGACTTTCGGAACAAAAAAGTTTTTCATACAAAAAGTCAATTTTTCACTGATGCTTTCTATGGCAGCTATATGTTATAGTTGTCCGATTTATACAATATTTGTTTCATATATATAAATCGATACCGAACTCAAATTCTGTAAGTTCCAGTCGAATTGCAAAACAAACAAAAAAGTTGTTCATACAAAAATACAATTCTCTACCGATTGTTCCTATGACAGCTATATGATATAGTAGTCTAATTATTATCAAACTTTATAGGAATGTAGCTGCCACTATTAAACTTAAATTATGTAAGTTTTAAGTGAATAACTCAAAAAATAGAGAAGTTTTGTATAGAAAAACTCAATTCTCCAAAGATCCGACCTATAGTAGCTATAAGATATAGAGTCCTACTGTCATTTCATATGTCTAGTATAGCAATATAATAAACTTAACTTTAAACTTTAAACTTAACTTTAAAACTAAGCAACTCTTTGCAGCACAGCTACTCTGAGTGTTCAGGAATATATAAACTATATAATTTTATAGACATAGTAAATATCTTAGCATAGTTTACAATGTTTTATAAGAAATGATTACTTGCATATTAAGAGTATAAAAATTGGAGAAGAGGAAACTTTTGCTGTTGAATAACAATAAGCTGTAAAAATGAAAGAAAAAGGTCGAACGAAAAGCGTGAGAAAAGTAGAGAAAAATGTGAGAGAAAAAAAACTGAGCTGCTACTTGACTGTTGAGTGAACGCTGAACAAAAAAGAAAAGAAGTGGGGAAAAAAAAAAGAAGAAAAAGAAGAAAAAAAATACCACTAATGGCTTTCGTAGATAAGTTGCAGGTAGTAGTAGTGTGGCATGTGGTATGCTGGCACACGTTGCGCTGCGCTGCGATGTGGCAAATGGCAAGTGGCAAGTGAGGATACACAATGTTGTCTAGTCGCATGTATAGTATATTGGGTCAACAGTATTCTTTATGGAAATACTAATTAGAAAAGTGGAAAACAACGGCGGGTGAGCTCAATGTAGAGAGTTTGCCCCAAAGGAGAGCAAGAGAAATAGCGAGCGTGAGAATGAGAGTGAAAGAAACATCTCTTAGGCAAACAAATAAAATTTACATTTTAGTGAAATCCTTTTTGGTCTGGCATTCTGTCATTTGCACGCGCTTTGCTTGCATTCGCTTTTCTTATGTTGCTTCTTCTTCTCTTCTCATTGGTCGAGGCTCTTCAGCTCTTGTTCTCACTGGCCTCTAGTGTCCTGGGCATTGCTTGTACAATTTCATTTTCAACACAAAGTTTTGTTTTATTACCCCGAGGACACGAACAGGACTTTGTAACTTACAAGCCAAATAACAAGTTGGACGAACAGAACTGAGCAAGTAACAGCGGCAGCTGGAAGAAGCTTGCTAGCTGCAGTTGTTAAAGTTGGATTTGATAATAAAATTACTTTTACAGTTGCTCTCAGCCTGCCATACCACATACTTTTCACTCTACTTTCCACTCTCCCTTCATTTCACTTCATCTCATTTTCTCTTTCTGTTTTGTCTGTTTGTCTCTTTGTCTCTCTGTGTCTTAGTTCTTAGTTTTACAGGGACTTCTTGGACTAAGTCCATAAGTCCAAGTTGGCCCAGTTTTGTTTCGCTGTATTCGTGACTTTGTAATGAGCCTGAAGAGATGCTGCTGCTGGTGCTGCTGGTGCTTCTACTGTATAAAGCTTAACTCCCAAATGTATAGACAAATCAATTCCAACAGACATCAACAAGATACAAGTCTAATTTGCACTGCAAATCAAACACTGAAACATTTTGATATGCAATTAATGGCATAATGTTTGCATAACTAATGCGACCAACAGACTGAACGATTCCTCAACTCAACTCAACTCAATTCAATGCGACCCATAGGTCCCAAAGTCTCAAATCTCAAGTTCCCTCAACCATTTCTCTATCTTCAATTTTCATACAGTTTGCTGAATCCCTCAACGCACTTAATAACACATATTATTCAAGGCTTGTCATGTTTCATCTATGTCTCTCTATCTCTATCTCTCTCTCTCTCTCTCGCTCTCGCTCTTTATATATATATATATATGCGTGTATGTATTTGACTAATGTCTAATCAACTGGCTACTTAACATGAGTTCAACTTGCGGCACACACTCGATTTATAATGATGAGTGCAATGTCCTTTGGCCACTGAGACACTTGTGCATTAAGTTCAAGCTCAAAGCAATACACGTTACAATATAAACTGACAACTCTGAGCTAAGAGCTAAGAGCTCAGCACTGAGAGAACTGAGAACTGAGCACAGACAACGATACACACACTGTGCTTAAATTTTCTATTATTTAATAGCAAATTTATGGCAACATAAATAAATCAAATTTGAATTTAATGACTGTAGAAATTGTATTGAAAATTGTGTTGATAATGTAAAATAAAATATGCAAATAAAATAGGGGAAAAAATACTAATAAAAACCAAAGTAAATTGTCGAGAAAATTTATTTAGAAAATAAATAAATAAATAATAATAAATAAATATAAATTCAATTTTGAAAAAAAGTTAAATTAATAAAATAAAAAAAAATAAAATAATTTACATTTTATTTTATTTTTTTTGTTGTAAAAATTAAAATAAAAAATTTAAATAATACGAAATTAATTAGGGGAAAACTAATAAAAACTAATAAAAATCTAAATAAATTGTTGAGAAAATTTATTTAGAAAATAAATATAAATTCAATTTTGAAAAAAAAGTTAAATTAATAAAATGAAAAAAAAAAAAATGTAAATTGTAGTAAAAATTAAATTAAAAATATATAAATAATACGAAATTAATTATGAAATTAAAGCTGAAATAGAAAAATAAATAAAAATAAAATTATAATAATATAATAATATTGTAGTATAAATTAAATTAAAAATAAAATTATTTTAAATAAAAGAATAAATAAAATTACATTTAAAAAAAATAAAAAAAGTAGTAATTTTAAATAAAAGAATAAATTAAATACATTTAAATATAATTAAATAAAAATAAAATGCAAATAAAATAAGTGTTGAGGGAATAACTAATGGTGGTAGTAGACGCCGTAGATATATTGCTTCTTTGGATGCCGTTGACATGGCAATGTACTCGGCCTCTGTGCTGCTTAGCGCGACTACTTCTTGCTTCTTCGACTGCCACGAAAAAGCTGAACCTCCTAGGTAGAAGCTGTACCCACTGTATGACTTTCGATCTTGGGCATCATTTGCCCAATCCGCGTCGACATATGCATACAACCGTCGGCCAGTTTTACGATAGTGTAGCTTTAAGTCTATTGTCCTAGACAAGTACTCGTAAAACATGTTTTGCTCCAGACTCATGCTCAACATGTGGATTGCAATTTCTCTGTGCTAGCTTGCTTACAGAGTGTATGAAATCTGGGCGCGTACTTATCGCCAGATACATAAGCGATCCGATAAGGGACTGGTACTCGGTGGCATCAACTTTGTTGCACGTCTCGTGCATGCAACTGATTTGAAAGCCAGCATCCAATGGAGTAGAAACAGGACGACACACGTTCATGTTGTACCTCTCGAGCAGGTTTCGGATATACTGTCAGTCGAATGTTTACCCTCAAGCGCCTCCCTTACACTGTTAGGCGTCTCAATGTCATGGTAGCTGACAATGTTGTGTAGCATGTTGTACTCTTTTCTTGGTTTACCACGCTTCCCAGTGTGAATTATTTTTGGCCGACCTGGACCACGTCTTGCTTCCTGCTGAACTGAATCGGAACTGCTTGACGATGTTTCTGCTTCTTCATCGTGGAAACTCTCGAACTCTTGCTCATCATTGTTATCAGATTCTTCGTAGCTTCCTTGTTGAGCTGCTCCATGCTCAATATCGCTTGAAGTTGCTTCCTCTGAAACTTCTTCCTCTGAAGCTGCTTCTTCTATATTGACATCATTTTCACCAAGATTTATGATGAACGATTCAAAATTTCTATCCTTATGGTCAACTTGAGCTTCAGATGGCAATTGGTTTTCTACGAACTTGACATCTCGTTTTTCCACGACTTGACGAGTCTCTCTATCGAAGAGTCTGTATGCCTTGGCTGTTAGTGAGTACCCCACAAACGTGTACTCCTTACCTTTCGGCCGAAACTTATGATGGTGCATTTTATCTAGGGCATACACACGTGAACCAAAAACACGCAAGTGGTTCACTGTTGGCTTCTTTCCGCTCCAGACCTCTAAGGGTGTTGCATTATCTAAAGCTTGTGTAGGTGAACGGTTTCGCAAGTAAGCCGCCGTAGATACGGCTTCAGCCCACAATGCTTCTTCTGTATGTGCATGGACCATCATGCTGCGAGCCATTTCAACCAAGGTCCGGTTTATTCTCTCGGCTACTCCATACTGCTGTGTAGTATACGGCACAGTTAACTGTCTCTTAATTCCACACTGTTGCAAATATTTATCGAATCTTTTATTGACGTACTCTTTACCGTTATCGCTTCGAAGGGCTTTTATCTTTTTATGCGTTTGGCGCTCAACTAAGTTTTTGTAAATTTCAAATTTCTCAAAAGCTTGATCTTTTGTCTTTAAAAAATATACAAAAACTCTCTTCGAAAAATCGTCCACAAATGTTATAAAGTACTTGGCGCCACCTACTGATGGTACATTTATCGGTCCACACACGTCAGTGTGAACTAGATCTAACAAGGCCTTTGCTCTGTTAGCATTCTTATTGTTGAAAGGCAACGCACTAATTTTTGACTCATTGCAGGTGTTACAATTTATCCCAACCGAAATATTCTTCGCATCAATGCCATCGACTAGTTTATTCGCAACTAGATGTTTAAGGCTTTTAAAGTTCAAATGGCCATACCGATTATGCCACATAACTGCCTTTTCTTGCATTGAAAATAAACGATTTGCGTTTTCATCATTAAACAAAAATAAATTGTCACTCATTTGCGCATTCAACAAAATTATACCATCTTTGGCTTTCACAGTGGCATGGCTTTGCTTAAAAATTACTGAATGTCCGTGCTTTAATGCTTTGCTCACTGCGAAAAAATTCATATTAAAAGCTGGCACGTAGAGAACATCTTGCAGTTCGATGTGACATTCACTTGTTTTAATTTTTACTTTGCCTTTTCCTGGTGATTCAATTATATTGTTTGCGGCTAGCATAATTTGCGATTTTTCTTCTACATAAGAAACAAACACATTTTTGTCGCAACACATATGTGATGTCGCCCCACTGTCCAGGCACCAAGTGTTATTCTTCACATTTGCTTTGCCTACCGCAGCAAAGACAGAATAAGTGATCTTTTGCTCCTCGCTTATGTTTTCATTTCGACTTTTCTCATTTCCTTTGTCTTTATCCTCCTTTTTCTTTTTACACTGCGATGCTTTGTGACCGCGACCGCCGCAAACGAAACAGGCACCGTTAAACTTTTCGTTCTTCTTTGATCGCGCGTCACCTTTCTTGTGTCGCGAGCCGGCGTACAGCGCTTTTTGCTTGTCTCCTTTACACTCGTTTTCGGTGTTCTCTTTAATTCTTTCTGCCTCTGCAAGAAGTTTAATTTTTAACGCCTCGAACGTAGGAAGCGAATCTCGCGTTTCTATTGCTACAACAAAATGCTCGTACACTGTACTTAGGCTGGACAACAGTATGATTACTTTTAGTTCATCATTGAATTCGATGCTCACTTCGGACAACTTGTCGATTGTTTCCGTGAAATTATTTAGGTATTGAACCATGTCTTCTTCTATTGAATACTTTGAATTCAATAGTTTTTTATACAGCGACACTTTACGCAACGGACCACTGGACACATGCACTTGCTGTAATTTGTCCCAGGCGGCTTTGGCCGAATACTCATTTTTTACATAGTTTAATTGAGACACTGTTACACTTAGGATTATTGATGCCAACGACTTTTCGTTTTGCAAATTCCACTTCGAAGTTTCCTCACTAGTTGACTGATCGCTCAATTTATTTTTGCCACATACAACATTCCATAGTTCTTGTTGTACAAGCACACTTCGCATTTGCACACACCATACATCGTAATTGTGCTCATTTAGTTTTTCAATTTGATATGAATTCATCTTCGCGGTCTCTGACCATAACCTTTGTTGAGGGAATAACTAATGGTGGTAGATTTAATTCTTAACAAATTGAAAACGAGAACCAAATCAAAGACGAGCACTCGTACGATCTCTACGACTGTTTTATTTGGCATCAAACTCAAGTGTGTTAATGTGCTGAAGGCGCACTTGGTACAAAAAGGAATTAGCGATTAGTGATGAGAGTTTGCATAGTGATGCGCAACTAGAACAATTTCAAACTTATAATCTTCAACAATAAGATAATATAAAAAGGAATTAATGAGAATTTTGGAAACATTTGTAGAGCGATAGAATAAAATATTTTAAAAAAAATTTTCTTTATATTAATTTTTTATTTATTTATTTTCTTTTTATATGTAAAATTAAATGCAGAAACAACAACTGTTTCTTCAGCTTTAATTTAGCTTTAATATATTAAATATTTTAAGATATTTTCTTATGAATTATTAAATTTGAAGCAATAGTTAGAGCTGCTTGATTGTCTGTCAATTAAAGTTATGCAAAGAGCTTAAGAAAATATTTATTTGCATTATATAGACATGTATTTAAATATTTATATATAGATATAGATTACATATAGATTACATATACAAATCTATAGATATTTTTTTTACAGAATTCTTTTTGTGATTTATTTATTTGTGCAATTTGTGTTAAATTTTATTTTCTCATTTGCCATTTTAACTTTCAATTTTATTTGTAAATGTTCTTAGCACATTTAAGATATAAACACACACACACACAGATACACAAATTGGTCAATGTTGTTGCGATTGAAAGCAATTGAAATAAAAGTCTGCAATTTGTGTCTGCTGTTTTACTACTTTTCTATAGCACTGTACTGTCAATAAGTGACTCTTAATAATGCAAATGCCGACAGAGACGCAAGCAGAGACAGTGACAGTGGTAAAAGGCAGAAGGCGGCAACAGATTCAAACAGCAATTGCCAATTGACAACAACAGCAAATGTATTAAGTGCTAAAGAGAGACAGTAAGAGAGAGTGAGCAAGAGAGAGATAGAGAGTGCGAATGTAAAAGTGTAGCATACTTTTTTGGGGTCTTTCTGCTACGCTTATGAAGTGCCGCCTCTAGTGATGATAGAAATTCTTGTAACTGTTGTGCGCTCTGCATTTTGCATTGTGCGTTGTATGTTGTCCCCTTCATCCCCCTCTCAGAGCACTGACGTTTAGCCATTAGGCATTAGAATGCACTCGTTGCTCCAGTCTATGCATGTCCTTGTCGACAGGCGACATACACGTCAATCAGTAGCAGAAACAGCAACGGCAACAGCAGCAGCAGGAACAATCACTGGCAACTCAACCCAAAACTCAATTTAACTTCCACTTGTACGGCGCAAGGTGTATGCGGCTTTGTTTGCTCACTCACTGGTCGACAATTCACTTAAAAACGAGGCACGTACACAACTGCAAAATGTTCTGCTATCTCTATCTCTTTCTCTCTTATGCTTTCTCTCTCTCTTCATCACTCTGTCTTCTAGCTTTTACGCAACTGCTGTTACGCTTTTGCTTTCCTTTTATGCTACAGCTCAGCAGCACGCATTGTTTTTTTGTCACTGCTGGTAACATGCAACATGCAACATGCGACATGTTGTCATTTGTACTGTAAAAATTGTTGCCCAAATAACAACGTTGCATGCGTCAGGCAGTAAATAGTTGACTAGCAGTTACGCTAAATATCTCAAGATTGTTTAACTATAAAAATTCATTTGTTACTTTATTAAATATTAATCATACGCCATGTACGCCGAACTACAATTGAAAAATTCTTCGAAAATATTTTCACAATGTAAAACTTTTCGATAATTTTTAGTTGCTCTTCGCTTTTGTATGTATAGCATAATGAACTCTAATCTTTGTGGCAATTAGCATATGGCTGTAAAAACTTAATGCCGGGCGCACAGAGGCTTTTGATGTTGCCCAGAACTTTTCTTTTGCACACACTAAAAGATTTTACACACTTCATTCGCTTTTTAGTTTTAGCAGACTTTCAATTGGCGGCTCATTAAGCTGTCGTCGTCGTCGTTATAGTTGTAGTTGTCGCTGCTTTTGGGCCATTTTGTACAAAGTTGCACTAAATGTCGTTGATTATAGTGATTAAAGAAAAAGTGGCAAGGAGATGCAGAGAGAGAGAGAGAGAGAGATAGTGAGTAAAAGAGAAAGAGACATCTAGAAAAAAAATAGCTAGAAAACTTCGAGCGACAGTTCATTGCACCGTTAATTGTGCGCAGCAATAGACAGTCTCCAGCAGTTTCCCAAAGTGCCCCAAGTCCCTCAAAGTCCCCAGTGTCTCTTTGCACTGTTCCAATGTCTAGACAAAAGGCAACAATAATGCGCCCATCTCAATTAAGACGTTAACATAAAAATAAAGGCAGCAACATCGACAGCAACAGTAACAGCAACAACAACATTAACAGCAACAGCAACAACATCATTAACATCAACATCTACAGCAACTACTTGTGGCTTTAGTGCTTCTCATTTTAGTACAAATTGATTAATCAATTTGATGTTTGCTCATTTGCTTGCTTGTTTGTCAGCTTAAATTTGTTATTTAAAACAAGTTTAAGCGCAAACAGCTTAAGTCACATTAGCATTTTATAGTGTCTATGTGTTATAAGCTGCTAAGTATAACAAGACAAATTTTAGTCGAGCTTTCAGCGCACTGCAAGCAAAAATCTTTACAAAGTTTAAATAATTTATTTTTAAAAATATTTATAATATTTTTTTTACAACTTTTTTATTTCTATTTTATTCTATATTTATTTATTTATTTTTATATTCTTAAGTATTGTCGACGCAATTGGCTTCCAAAAATGGCTAAGTAATCTAAATAATTAAAATAATTTGAATAATTAAAATAAACTAAATTAAAATTAAAATAATTAAAATAATTAAAATAATTAAAATAATTAAAATAATTTTGAATAATTAAAATAATTAAAATAATTTTGAATAATTAAAATAATTAAAAATAATTTAAAAAAATTAAAATAATTAAAACAATTAAAATAATTAAAATAACTATAAAATAATTAAAATAAATAAAATAATTAAAAAAAAATTAAAATAATTAAAATAATTATACTAATTCAAATAATTAAAATAATTATACTAATTCAAATGATGAAAATAATTAAAATAATTAAAATAATTTTAAATAATTAACATCATTTTAAATAACTAAAATTATTTAAATAAATAAAATAGTTCAAATAATTCAAAAAATTTTTATAATTTAAATTTTTTTTAATCAATTTTAATAAATAGTCTAAATAATTATAAAAAAGTAATAAGAAATATCGATTGATTTTCGGATACTCTAACAGGTTTCCTTAGATAAACTTTTTGATACAAAAGAAATAATTATATGTGTATATCGTATAGCTATATAAGATTTGTCATATGAGAAATTTTGCAAGAGTATTTAAACTTCGATCACAACTTTTTTTGCTTTGTTGTTTTATTTTTTTTTTTGTCATTTTCAGTGTATAATTTGTAATTGAATTAAAATCGCATAATGAGCAACGTTTTCTATAGCTGTCAAATGCATTGCTTGCGGCATAATTAAATTTGTATTTATATTTGTATTTATATTTATATTTGTATTAAACATGAATTGAATATATAATTCAATATCATAATTTTGGCAACTAAAATGAATATTTAATATGAATAATTGAGTGTATTGTTGTTGTTGTTGTTGATGTTGTTGTTACTGTTCTTATTGTCAGCTTGAAACATAAAAGAAGTAGCGAAGCTTAAAGTAATTTTAAATAAATTTTGACAGATTTGTGGACTAGCGACAGATTGACAGCAGCAAGAGCAACAGCAACAGCAATGAAAAACAAAAGCTGTCATGACAACAATGAATGAATAAGTGAATCGCTGAATGAATGAATGATAAACTAATGCAAAATTAATTAATGTAAATTATTTACATGTGTGTGTGCGTGTGTGTGTGTGTATTACTATAACTGTAGCATTATCAAGTTAATGAAATTTTCATATTGAAATTTTCTTGAGCTCGACTAAACAAACTTTTTAGACAAACTGTACTGTACTTTGACAAAAAGCTATAAAACAAAAGCATATAAATTGTTATATAAATAGACTAATATACATTTATACATGTATGTGCCTGTATGTGCATGTATGTGCCTGTTTGTGCTGGTTGCTTATGTCAATCTGTATTTAATTACATTTCGCTCGACTGGCGCCTATAAGCTGCTTAACTGTTTTGATACATGGCCAACATCTGTGTGGGCGTTTTGTAAATCATTTGACGCCATTTTGGGCGTGACAAATAGAACATTTGAAATTTTGGAAAAAACACAATATTCCATACATTAAATTTATATGCATAAATAATTTATGCAACATTTTTGTTGTTGTTGTATTATTATTTTTTTTTTGGGTTACAAGGCTTAAGACTTAAGCTAAAAGCGATTCGTGAGTTTTTCATTCTTTGTTGCTTTTTAAAATCCGCGCAAGCGAAAAATCGTATAAAAGTTTTTAATGCATTGCGCCTAAGGTTATGCAATAAAATTTTTGTAATTCTTTTTCAAGTTTTTTTTTGTTTTTTTTTTTTTTGCAATTTTTACTTTTATTTTATTTTGTTGTTGACGCCTTTTCTTCGTTCGTTACGTGTGTATTAACTTTTCACACATACGCAGAGAGAAAGAGAGAGAGAGAGACTGGCAGAAAGACAGGCAGGCAAGCAGTCAGCTAGGTGTGAAATGTAAATGTGAAAAGTTGCGTTGACTCAATGTACACACACACACACACACACACATACACACACACGTATGCTTGGTAGTTCGTACAGACATTTACCTTTGGCGTTGCGCCAACTTTAATTACTTTGTGAAAAGTTAAAGGCATGCGAGTTTAACTTTTTAATTAGTTAGCAGCCTTCAATGCAATCAGCAGGCAGCCAGCTAAATGTGTAAAAATCTAGCAAAAAAAAAAAACGAGTGAAAGAGAAAAATTGAGAGAGAGTGAGCATGTGTCTATGTGACAGCTGACAAAAATGAACTTTTGCGCCTAGCTGGCCTGACATGTCTGATCAAGTTCAGCACTGATCTTGCTGAATGCAGTTATTCACAATATTTATAATAAAAATATGAGTGCTGCTTCATTCTCTTATCACTGCATGTGTCTGTGCTGCCTGAATCATAGGCAAATGCTTGCCGCAGCTTGAACAAGCCTTAACACTCGTTTTCATTCTGCATTTTTGCCAGTGTCTGTTTATCAAACAGTTTAAATGCAAATGCAAAACTCTGAACTGTATGTAAAACTGGAAACTGCAAACTGTAAAACTGCAAAACTGCACCGCAAGTATAATTAATTTATTTCATTTCAGTTACCTTTCGGTTTTATTGATGAGCTGTCAATGCTTAATTAAAAACGACGTGCAAGGCTTTCTCTGGCTCACTGTGCCTTATTTATGCGACATTAACACTGTGCAATACACACGCACATCACACACCGCACCGCAGTCAAGCCCAGACGTCCGCCTCTGCCTGTCGGCATCATCATGTTAATCAAGTTGATGTTATGCATAAGTCTTCAGTTCAGCCATCAGTTGGGCTTCAGCAGCTGCCTTTAGCTCATCAGCAACTACATTTATTTCACTCTGTCTGTCCAGCTGTCTATCTATATCTATATCTATCTCTCTCTCGCTCTCTAACTGTTCCTTCACTTGTTCTATTCTCATATGTAAACTCATTTCCAACTAATTTCTCGTCCATGCTATGTGCCTCATTATTCGCCTATTGCTTCTAGACTCAATTCAATTCCGATTGCGTTGCCGTTGCCATTGCCGTTGCTGTTACCGTTACCAAAGTCCAAGCCTGTGGCAAAGTCAAGGCACATGTCTCGTCATCCTTTTACTGTATATGTATCTCTGGCTGTTGAATACGAATCGAAGCTTTGGGCTTTAATACAAATCGAAGCACGCGTACATGCTGCGCATCCTGAATTTCGCATGTTTTATGCAATTTGGCGTAAAAACAAATCACATGTAGCTAAAAAAAAAAAAGAAAAGTAAATAAAGAAAATATAGTAACAGCAACTAGAATGGGCTAAAAATCTATTTGGAAATGCATAATATGTGGAATTTGAAATACACTACAATGGCGCAGAAGTTTAAGCTGGATAAAACTGCTAAAATGTATGGAAATTATACTAAGGCACATAAAAGCTTTATTATTGATAAAGAGAAGCTTCGAAAGCACATTATAGCTAGAATTCTATTATAAAGAGCTTAGCGAGCATATGTCAGCATTATACATTGAGTGGGAAAAACAGCTTAAAGCTCTATGCGTTAAATGAGAGCTTTAGAAGCATATTAAAGCTCAGTATAAAAACACAGTAAAGCTTATTCGATGTTAAAAAATAAACTTTGAAAGCACATTAATGCATAAAATGTGATATTAAAAGCTTAGCAAGCACATGCCAGCATTAAATATTGACAGGGAATTTAATTTGAAATTATTGATTAATATTTAAAAAGCAGCTTAAAGTTTTCAACTTTAAAGCAAGCGTCTTTAAAGCACATTAAAGCTTAATAAGAATTTAAAATTTATGCCAGAATTTTAGATTTAATTTTTTAATGTTAAATAATTTGAAAGCACATTAAAGCTTGAACAAATTTTAAATATAAAATCAGTAAAAAGAGCTTTAAAACGATTCAACAATTTAAATTCATGCAACGTAAAGCATTGCTGACACATTAAAGCACAGTTTGTGTTAGAGCTTTGAAAGCTTTATTTTAAATTAAAGCACATTAATCTTAAATGTATTTAAAGCTATAAGCTAGAATACAATTAATTGCCAGCAAAAGCTCTGCAAGCACATTAAAGCATAGTTAAAATAGCAATAATTTAAAATATAATAAAATTTAGCAGCTAAAAGCTAAACACATTAAGTGAATTTTATAAAATGCAAAAAAAAAAAAAATCTCAACTTAATAAACAAATATGAATATGAAATCCGCTTGAACTATGCAATAAAATCTGTACATAAAAATGTTTATGTCCTTTGCTGGCGTCTCATGTTACATGATAAAGTTATGTAGCTTGAACAAATGATAAACATAGAATACGCTATGGCATAGCATAGGATAGAGTTGCGTAAACATGACGAGCGCGAACGTATGAACGGACGGATAGACGGACATATGTGTGTGAGTGTTTGTGTGTGTGTGTGTGAGTGTGCGTACGTGTAACTGTGCGAGTCATTGGGACTAGTATGAGTGTGTGTGTGTGAGTGTGAGTGTAAGTCAATCAATCAGGCATTCAAGCCATTTAGTCAGTCTATCAATCAATGTGCTGCTGCCGGTGTGTTGCTGTTGTTGTTGTTGTTGTTGCTGTTGCTGCTGCTGCTACGTGCACATCATTCTAATGACATAACATTTTTAATGTACGGCCAAACTAAAAGCCAAACACATACACACACACACACACACACATACAAAATGACATTGCAATTTGGACTGGCAAAAGGGACAACAGCAAAAGTAAATCAAACAAAAATCATTGTCTACTTTTAATACGTGCAACAACAATAGAAACAACAACAATAACAACAACAACAACAACAAAAAGAAGAATAAATAAAATTGCAAATAGTTGAGTTCAAATTTGTTAGCTCATCAAAAAATCGTTCCCTGCTGCCACAGGTCGCCAATTAAATTTTTGTTGCATTTGATAAATTGACTTTTGCTTTTCGTTTGATTTTTCTTGCTCTGAGGCAAAATATCAAGGCAAATGTTGAAGAGATTCAAGCTGTTTGACTTAAAGACTTTGAGACTTTGAGACTTGGAGACTTGGAGACGTTGAGACTGAGGCAATATTCAAAGTGCAATTTCAACTTGGTTCAATTTCAGTTGCAGCTTCTGGCAAATTATGCAAATTGCATTTGAACATAATACGCTTTATTTGCCATATATGTGTGTGTGTGTGAGGGAGAAAGCAAGAGAGAGAGAGAGTATGAGAGGCAAGAACATTTAGCTTTGCATATATCGAACTTATTTTGATATTCTTGTGGCACAAGTATAATGCCAAAAACTTTACTACTTAAATAATAAAATTAATTGAACTTATGCTTAAGCTTATTTTAAGTTCTTTTAGTTTTAAGCTAAATAAATTTCAAAAAATTATGTGATAATTTTCAATCAAAAATTAACCAAAAATAAAAAAAAGTAAAAAGTCAAAATGTCAACAGTCAAAAATCACAAAGCGAAATTCTATGTTCAAGTGTCAAACGAGCAGCTGGCAAATGCAGCTGAATATGCGATATGTGATTTGTTCTATGCGATATACGATACGTTATGTTATGCGATATGCCATATAGGATATTCTATATACATATACGTATATATGCGACATGCACATAACACTTGTCCACAGATATTATGCCAGTGAGACAAGCAATGTGTAAAACAAATAAAAGTGTACTAGCTTCACATGTACACGACTTCAAAATACCCATTAATAATTTTTTGTTTATTTTTTGAATATTTGCTAAAAATTTTTTTTTATAGAAAGTTTTATATATAATTTTTTTTTTTTTATTTTTATTTTAGTTTTGTAAAAAATATTTTTGAAATTTGTTGTTGAAATTTTTTAAATTATTTTCTGCAAATTTGTTTATAAAAATATTTTTCTCAAATTTTTTATAAAAATATTTTTCTCAAATTTTTTATTAAAATATTTTTCTCACTTTTTCTTTTTAAATATTTTTCTCAAATTTTTTTATAAAAATATTTTTCCTCAATTTTTTTATAAAAAAAATATTTCTCACATTGTTATAAATTTCTCAAATTTTTTATAAAAATATTTTTCTCACATTTTTTTATAAAAATATTTTTCTCAAATTTTTTATAAACATATTTTTTTTTCAAATTTTTTATAAAAATATTTTTCTTAAATTTTTTATAAAAATATTTTTCTCAAATTATTATAAAAATATTTTTCTCAAATTTTTTATAAAAATATATTTCTCACATTTTTTTTTTAAATATATGTCTCAAATTTTTTATAAAAATATTTTGCTCAAATTATTATAAATTTCTCAAATTTTTTATAAAAATATTTTTCTCAAATTTTTTATAAAAATATTTTTCTCAAATTTTTAATAGAAATATTTTTGTAATTATTTTATAAAAATATTTTTCTCATAATTTTTTTCTATAAAAATATTTCTCCCAAAATTGTTATAAAAATATTTTTGAAAACTTTTATAAAAACTTGGAAAAATAGTAGATTTGCTGTAGTATATTTCGAGATATCTGCTTATATAACAAATTTTCAGCTTGATATCTGCAAGCGTTGCCTAAGATCTAAGCAAACACTTTGAACAGTTGCTCGACAGGGTAAAGCAAGCAACTAGAATAAGATTTCTGCTATCGACAGCAGCAGCAGCTTGCAGCAAGTGAAAACAGTGAAAGAAAGAGAGAGAGAGAGACAGAGAGAGAAGAAAGAGTGCGGGGGTTGGGCGTGTTGGGGTGGAACAATTGAAATGGCATTAACATTTAGCAAATGGCTTTGGCATAAGATAGCAAAAATGTCGAAAGACGCAGCTGCATTTTTTTTGGCCAGCAAATAAAACCGATTCGCATTGAAAGTTTTACCGAATTGCACGTTGAAATTGCTGTATGAGAAGAAGCAGTAGAACTAGTGTCTTCTTTATATATGTATATGTATATGCATGTGTGTGTGTATGTGTGTGATGGTGTGTGTGTGTGTGTATTTAGGGTAGCTAAGTGCGTGTGTGGCATGGCACGTTTCGTTGCATTTCATTTGATTTGCCGCCTCAATTGCGTGCACTTTTACGACTCGATGCTGCAGCTAGAGCTTCAATTCACAAAACGTAGCATAGAAGAAGCATAACAAGCAAGAGAAACAAAAAGTGACAGGGAGAGTGTGAGAGAGAGAAAGATAGTTGACTAGAGAATAGAGTAGAATAAAGAAGAATTGATGCTTAATACTTGCTCCTGCTGCTGCTTGCTGCTTGCCGTTTGCTGCTTTTATGCTGTGCGCAATCATTCGTATATTGAGTTTTAATTTCCGCCGCCTTTTGTGGCAAATGCCGACAGCTGCTGCCGCAGGATATTAAAAATTGAACTGCATAGAACAATCTTGCAATTTCTCAATCGCAAATCAAAGTGAGAAAGAGAAAGCCAGAGAAGAAAATGAGACCGTGAGCGAATGAAGATTGCATTTGGCATATTCCTTGGGCAGTTTCATTTGCATTTTGGCCATAAACTAGAAACAGCTCAAGTTACACTAATGAACTCAAAAGCAACATTTTGACCTCAACAGAAAAAAAAAAAAAATAAAATAAAACTGCAACTTTTCTCTTCTGTTTTTTACTCCTCTCTCTGTCTCTCACAAGGCAACTTGAAGTTTATGTGCAGTAAATAACTTGCCACACGTCTCTCTCTTCTCTCTGCCTCTGTCTCTATCTGTTTACGTCTGACTCTTGGCTTTTTGGTATGCAGGTAATGCCAAACTTCCGTATCCGGTAACCGGTACCCAGCTACACAACTACCCGGTACCCAGTACCTAGTACCTGGTACTCGGTACCCGGTACTCGGTTATACAACAGTTACTTGCTGTCTGCCTAGTGCTGCTCTATTGTAACGCAACTTCATTAAAAAAGCGGGCAAAAGAGGTTTTTGCAGTCGCTGGAAGGAGAGCAGGCTGCAGGCTGCAAGCTGCAGGTTGCAGGGGCAGTTCGGTTGGGTAACCATGCTGTGGTTAGTTGCCCAACGTTGCAACCGAAAAACCATTATTAAAGTGAAGTAGCTTAAAAATATGCAATCATGGGCGGTAACAACAAGCAGCAGCAGCAGCAACAACAGGCAGACAGACGAGACGGACAAATGAACAGACACAACATTGCACAACATTGCGTATACGTAACATATTTTCTGTTTGTTATTTAAATGTATTTATGCAGGACAGCAGATGCCTGCAGGCAGAGACGAGGCAGTTGCAAAAGTCGACGAGGACGCTGTGGCATTCAAACAGACAGAGAGAGAGAGAGAGAGAGGTGTGGCAAGCCACGTCGCAGCATACTTGAAAGTGGAGTCGCCTTTCAACAAATTGTCAAAAGCTGCTTAGTCCGACCCTGTTTTGCATGCAGCAGCAGCAGCAGTAGCAGCAGTAGCAGCAGCAGTAGTAGTAGTCAGCATCAGTTACAAAGTGTTTACATGTTACAAGAGCAAAAGCAGAGGCAATAGTAGAACAAACTGTAAAAACAACAACAACAACAACAACAATAAAAACAGAATCAAGAGCAGCATCGTTTGTGGTTTTTCATATACATAGATAGTGCAAGCATTTAACTAAACTATTTCACTAAAAAGTATGTTGCAGGCATCTCTGTCTATCTATCTGTCTGTCTCTATTCCTCTCTCTCTCTCTTTGTCTCTCTGTGTGTGTGTTGCTTAGCAAATATGCAACACTCAATCGAGCTGCAGTCTCTTTATAGCATATAATCTAATTCTACTTAGGTTTCTTGTAAAAACGATACATTTGCTACAAATTGTTGTAAGCTATACCTTTAGGCATTTTGCAAAAATAGAAATTTATTCTTGTTATTTAAGCTTAGCTTAAGCATTTTTCTTATTTTCTTACAGTTGTAATTTTCTCATGTAATATTTATATTTATCTATCTTACACCTTAAAGATAAATAAAATAATGTAAGAAACAATTTAAAGTTTACATTGAAATATTTAAAGAAATATTTATTATTTATTATTGACAATTTTTCTATTACACTTTTTTTTTCTTTTTTTCTTATTTATAACATTTTATTTTTATTTATTTAAAAAATTTGAATTGCCAGAAAATTTATTGACAATTTCTGTGGCACAATTTGCTGGCATTTTCTTCATGTTTTCAATTTATAATTTACCTAACATTTAAAAATTTTTATTTTTGTATTTTCATGTATTTTTGGCAATTTTAAAATATATTATTATTTTTATTTTTTTTATTTTTGTTTATTTATTCTATTTTTTTTTTTTTTTTAGCAATTTTAAATTTTAAAACATAAATGTAAAAATTTGTAGAAAATTTATTTGACATTTTTTTTTAAATATTTTTGTTTGTGTTTTTTTTTCCTGCATTTATTTACAATTTTTGTGGCACAATTTGCTGGCATTATCTGCATGTTTTCAAGTTACTTAACATTTAAAAAAAAAATGTATTTTTGTATTTTCATGAATTTTTGGAAATTTTAAAATATATTATTATTATTTTTTTTTAATTTTTTTTATTTTATTTTTTGTGTCGAATGTGTCGAAAATTTATTTGACATTTTTTTTAAATATTTTTGTTTGTGTATTTTTTTATGCAAAATATTTGTTTGTTTGTTTTTTTATTGTGCAAAAATTTGAAGCATTGCACGAAAAATGTATTGACAATTTTCAAAGCTTTGCTTGCTATTTTTGCATGCTGCTGTTCTGTTTGGAAAGCTTTGAATTTTATTTGAATTTATTTGCATTAAATATTTTTTATTCATTTTTTTTTATTATTTGTTTTCTATATTTGTTGAATTTTTTTCTTCATTTAATAAAATTTGAAAAATTCAAAGAAAATATTTTTTATTTATTTTTAAATTTTTATTTGCGCTTTTTAATATATATTTTTATTTTTTTTTTTTATCAACATTGCATTTTTATTTATATTTATTAGAACTATTTTCATAAATAGCTAAAAATATGCGATATATAAAAAATAAAAATGATAATGATAATGCTACGATAAATTTGTCTATTATAAGAAGTTTCAAGCATCAAGTGCGAAGCGAAGCGTAAACAAAAAAATCTACCGCTTGGTGACGCTGTAACAACAAGCGAAGATACAATGCAACAACAATAAGTAAAACTGTGGCGATTGCATAGTCAAGCAGCTGCCTAGTGAGCCTGAAAGTGTGCAACAGCTTGGAAATAGTTGGCAGTGCAATATGCGGTGGCGTATACGTAACGTTTGCCCATAGCATTACATTACTGTTTGGTTGCTCGCTGTTGCATGTTAGCTAATGGCTAATGGTGCGTCGACTCACAACTGGCAACAAAATGCTGCAAATGTGCTGACAGAGGTTATGATAGTACTGCGCCACATAACTTCCATAAAAAAAAAAAAAAAAAATAGAAGAAAACAATGTTGCAACATAGTAGAAAGACACTACTTGCTGCACACTATAGGTGCAGTTGCATGCAGTTCAATTAAAGTAGCAAAAACCATTAGCCACTAGGGAAACACATTGTCATACTGTGTTATAGTTAATGGCTAAGCACACATAACAATTTACAAAACTGCAGCAAAAGTTCCAAGCCCATTTTTGCCCACACATTGCTACACATTGCCACACATTGCAATTTTCTATTCACATTTTGCTTTTCAATTGCATTTAATTGCGCAAATATCTTACACTTTTACCCATTATTAGACACACTCGACAAAAGTCTCATTCATTATGGTTGACTTTGCCGCGTGTGGCAAGGTAAAAAGTTACTAAAGTCTGTTTTGAGCTATTGTTCTCCTTGGTGTTCTTTGGGCGTGCCATGATTCTAACTCTGTCTATCTCTATCTCTATCTCTCTTGCACAGAGAACTTGTTGTTGTTTATATTATTAAGCAGCTGATATATTGGTAAAGTTTTCTACTGGTCTGCTACGAGTCTTCGCGTAGCGTGCGAATTGCGTGTGCAGCAGTTTTGCCATGTAAATGAAGTAACTTTTGCTTCGTGCAACACTCTTGACAGTTTCAGACTGCTTGCCAGAGCGTCAGGTGTAGCCAACTTTGTTACTTGCTACGTTCTCTCTGTCTGTTCTCTCTGTCTGTTTGTCTGTCTGTCTTTGTATTGCTGTTGTACGAATATATAGCACAGTCAGTGTTAATATATACAAAACTCTTGCAAGCATACAAAGCGAATGTCAATCATGTTGAGTTTACTGCTTCAAGCAGTCAACATTTTCACTGCTCTTGCAACTGTTATTTATTTGCATTTTTCTTTTTCAATTTCGACAAGTTGAAATTGCAAAATTTTCGTAGCTTATAACAAAGTTCATTATAGCTAGTACAGATTGTAGTTACATGTGCAACATTAACACACTGCTGCAGCACACACACATATGCAACGTTTATGCTTTATTTTGTAGCTTTTGCTATTTTTTTTTTGTGCGCTGCGTGTCTTTTGTGCTTTGTCAGTTGTTGTTGTTGTTGTTGTTGTTGCTAGTTGCAGTTGCACTAATTGCCTAAAATATTTAAACAGTTAATTCTTTAGCGTGGCGCCTGCTGCTTTTGCTACTGTTGCAACAGTGTTGATATTTTAAATTTGATTGCACAGGTAAATATTTGCCGTGTCGCTGTGCAAGCAGGCAACGTGCAAAAGTGAATACACTCAAAACATGCAGAGACTTGTTGTTGTTGTTGCATGTTGCATGCGGTTTTTATGGTTTGTTTGTGCGCGTACACATTCACACACAAACACACCAATTTTGTAAAGTTTTCATTGCTTTCTTTCTCTCTCTCACACACACACACACACTCATACACATACACATGCAGACAGTCAGACATAAAGTGGCTTAACTTTTAGGAGAAAGCATTTTTGCCTGACTGCTGACTGAGTTTTAGGCTCTATCTGCATGCAGCAGCCCGTTGCAAATAGTCTAAAAAAAAAATACCAAAAAAATACTAAAAAAAAATACCAAAAAAATACTAAAAAAAAAATACCAAAAAAAATCAATAAAAATCGACAACAACAATAAGAATGAAATACAAAAAAAAAAAAATGAAACTATTTTTGTGCATTGTGCAGACTCGACACGAACATAAAATATGCAAAAAGCCAACGAGGCGGCGTAAATGCGGCCAGATTTATTTTTATGGCTCACCTGTGTCCTACACTCTCTCTCTCTCTCTCTCTCTCTCTCTCTCACTCCTTCCATTATTCCACATGTCCACAGAAATAAATCGAATTTATACTATATACATTTATATCTATATCTTCTAGCTATACATATGATGTGATATAATGTGACGTGTGTTATGATGTGCTGCAAGTTATTTTATTTTTTTTTTCATGCAAAAAATTCTATTCATAATATTTATATTTTTATTTTTTTATTTTTCATCTGGCGAACTGCTACTTATCTATTTATATATTGCCTGCATATATATTCTATAGATTTTCAAATTTTTATTCATATATTTTCATACATATTTTCTCTTACTTTTCATAACTGAATATCAAATATCAAATGTTATGTGAAATAAAAAAAAATATAGTTTTTTTTTTTTTTTTTATTGTTTTTGTTGCGCATTTTGTATATTGAAATTTCATACGTATTAAATAATCACGATTTGCCGTCAAAAATCCATAAAACAATTGGCCAAAAAACTCATTCCGTTGACTTCGCATCCCTTTTGGCCATAAAACATTGACACAGCAAAACACAGCAAAAAAAAAAAAATACTCAGCAAAACAAAACACACAAAATAACAAAAACAACATTTCATAAACTCATAAAAGTTTCTGCAACATTAGTACAAGCCATACACTAACTAAATTAAAACCATTAGTTTTGTTAACGAGTTTACATAATAAATTGTACAAATTTCATGCAAAGTTTTTTCCTTTTTTTTATACTTTTTTTTTTGTTTTTACTTTGTTTGCAAAGCTTTTGAAAGCTTTTTGGTATATTAATTTTAATTAATGTTGATTGTCGTGTCAAAAATTGATGTAGAAATTCACGACAAAATATTTTTATATATATAAATATTTATTTTAAATATTATTTATTTAATTTATATTTTTATTATTTATAAAGTATTAAAATTTAATTAAAATTAAACAATGATTTTATAGAATAAATATTTGATATTGTTATATATTGATATTTATTGGAATACATTGTGCAGAAAGATAACAAAAAATAATATTAATTTAAGCTAAATAAATTTTAATAAAAATATGGAAAAAAATTTAATATATTATTAATTTTTCAGTTTCTAAATTGTTATTTTTGTATAAATATATTTTTTTTAATTATTAATTTTATTTTTTATATTTTTTAAATATTATTTGCATTTTATATTTTTCTTTATTTATTTTTTTTTTAATTTTTCTTTATTTACTTTTTTTTTAATATTATTTTTATTGTTTAAATATATATAATTATTTAAATTATATATTTTATAATTTTAATTTTTTTTTTAAATTTAAAATTTTAAATTTAGTGCAAATTTTTTATAAATATTTTATTATTTTTATTTATTTTTTTTTTTTAAATTTAAAATTTAGTGAAAATTTATTGAAACGTAGCTTTTGACTTTTGGAAATTGTTTTTATTTCTGCTTAAATCAACTTTTCGCTTAATTAATTTCACTTGTTATCAATGAAATTTCTTTTTGCTGTTTAAATAAAGCGCAAATTCAAAGTGAAATTCGTGCGACTTTTATTTATTTGCATGCAAACAGTGTAGAAAAATGTTGAAATTTGTTTAGCGCGCAGTTTCAGTTAGATATGCATACAACACGCAGTGAAATACAAAACACACCAAAACACACACATACATATATATATATATATATATGTATATGTATAGATATAGTACGGATTTATACGAGTCTTTATGGGTATTTATTTTTAGCTTGTTTTGGCTAAAACGCAGATTTTTATGCTCGCGAAACGAGTCGAAATGTGGCGCAGTTAAATGGGCCAAAAAACAGCACAGCGAGATTTGCTGTCTACTGTGTGCTGTGTGTATGTGTGTGTGTGTGTGTGAGAGAGGCGTAGCTGAGGCTTTTAGCGTGCGGCTTGTGTTAAGCCAAATCGAATTTGAGGCAGTGCTAGGGCCAGCTTCAAAAAAGGGGGCGTCACATCAAAATTTATGTGAATTTTATCAAGTGTTTACGGCGCATAAAAAAAAAATGCCACGGAAAATACACAAAATACACACACACAGCGCACACACACACGAGCAGCAGCGTAACGTGTAAATGCAATGCAAATCCAGTTGCAGATAACTGCGAGTTACACTTGCGTTACGTATACGCAATCTGCTCAACGCATTACGTATACGTAGCGTGAGCCAATTGCTATATTTAAATTAAGCCAAAAGCAACACACAAACACATCCTAACACACACACAAATACACAGACACACATAGAGTAGACTGTCATTTAACTGTCAGCTTTGGCTTCAAGCTGATGCTTATTGTTTTTGAACTTAACAGGCCATGAACCATTGCCACGCCCACATTGCCTCGGCCTGGTTTTTTTTTTTGGTTTGGGAATGTGCAGTTATGCGAGTATTTAGCTCAGTTCACGCAAAACTTTTTGGCATGTGACAGACTTGAGACTTTTGCAGACTTCAAGAATGTCAGCGGCCATAGAGTGGGAAAGAGTGAGAGAGAAAGGTAGACAATGAGAGTGTGAGTGAGAGAAGAGAATGAGAATGAGAGTGGGTTTTGGGAGTGAGAGAAAGGCAGCTAGTAGAGACAGAGTGAGAGAGAGTTAAGACTTTAGCGAGTTCGTGTTAATGTAAATATAAAATGAACACACACACACACAGCAAACACACACACACACATACACATCACACACCTTGCGTAGAGTCTATTCAGTCCTTATTAAACTTTAAACAAGCTTGCAAAAATTGTGACAGCAAACAACAAACCAAGCGCCACACTGCTGCTGCTGCTGCTGCTGGTCGGAGTCTGAGCCTCTGCCTTTGTCTCTGCCTCTGCGCGCTGCCATCGCTGCTGATGTTGCTGTTTGTTGTTTCACATGCTCGACTCCATTAACAATATGTTTTTCTTTAACAGCGCACAATGTTGCACACAAAATGTTGCCTATGCCCCAAACCCTTATACACAACCCCCAACACACGCATACACTCAACGCACATGTCGCTTCTATGTTTTGTGGCAGTAGCAGTGGCAGTGGCAGTGGCACGCAGCATGCACACAGCCAAAAATGTGAATTCATTTGGAAAATTAAAGAAAAATTTAAATATGCTTATATTTATGTGACTAACTTTGTGTCGACAGACTCTCTCTCTCTCTCTCACTCTCTCTCTCACACACACACACACACACTCCCGCTCACTCTGTGTGTTGGTCTGGGGAATCAGCTTATAATGTATGCAAAATGCTTTTATTTATATTTATATTTTAAGCTAAAGCTTAACATTAAGTTGCATTTTTTTTCAAGCTAAAAATATTTTGCTTTTTTTTAAGATTTATTTTTAAAATTTTTTTTAGGTCTATGTTTTTTTTTTATAGATTTTATTATTATTTTTATTTTAAGCTGAACATTGAGTTGATTTTTTTTTTCTGCCTAAAAATAATGTTTATATTTTTCTTTTGATCTTTTTTTAGATTTTTTTAAAATGTTTTAAAATTTTTTTTAGTTTTTATAAAAATTTTTTTTTTTAGATTTTTATTCATTTTTATAAATATTCTTCTTCTTATTATTATTATTTTTTATATTTTAAAGTAAAATTTAACATTAAGCTGCATTTTTTTTCAAGCTAAAAATATTTTGCGTTTTTTTTAGATTTATTTTGAAAATTTTTTTTTAGGTCTATGTTTTTTTTTTATAGATTTTATTATTATTTTTATTTTAAGCTGAAAATTGAGTTGATTTTTTTCTCTGGCTGAAAATAATGTTTATATTTTTCATTTGATTTTTTTTAGATTTTTTTTAAATTTTAAAAATTTTTTTTAGTTTTTTTTTATATTTTTATTCATTTTTGTAGATATTTTTATTATTTTTTTTTTTTATATTTTAAAGTAAAACTTAACATTAAGTTGAATTTTTTTCTAGCTACAAATATTGTCTATATTATTTCAAGATATTTTTTTTTAAAGATTTTATTAATATTTTTATTTTAAGCTGAACATTGAGTTGATTTTTTTTGCTGGCTAAAAATAATGTTTATATTTTTCTTTTTAAATTTTTTTTTTATATTTTTATTCATTTTTGTAGATATTCTTATTTTTATTTTTTTTATATTTTAAAGTAAAACTTAACATTAAGTTGAATTTTTTTCTAGCTAAAAATATTGTTTATATCTTTTTAAGATTTTTTTTTTAAGATTTTATTATTATTTTTATTTATTTTCTAAGCGAAAAATGTTGAGCTAAAATTATAGTTGACAAAGCGCAAAATGCAGCAGGCAATGCGTTTTGCTTTTTGGCTGCAAATGTAGCTATATAAACGCTATGTATGTATATATTTAGCTATAGCTATAACTATATTTTGTAGCTGCAATTGTAGTTCTTGTTGTTGTTGTTGTTGTTGCTGTTCTCTCTGCTTGAAGTTGCATTTCATGCTAAGTAGCCGCCAGCATTGCTTTGGCAATTTAGCGCCTTGTCCAAGTGCGAGTGACAAGTGCCAAGGGGTTGACAGTCAGCCAAAGCATACACATATATATATATATATATATATATATATAGAGAGAGAGAGAGAGGCACACACACACACACACAATCAGTGGCAGGCACAAGTAATGTTTGGCTTCGCTCTGTGCTCGACTTGGCTTTGCTTCGTTTGGCATTAGATAAGCTAAAAACCACAGACGAGCCTCAATTTATGCAGCAGAATATTGCATTTTCTCTGCTCTCTCTCCTAGCTCACTCACACACTCTCTCTCTCTCTCTCTTAGTCGCTTAACATTTTAAAGGCGTATAGGAAAAAAGCAAACTTCTAGCCTTGCTGCTATAGTTGCTGTTGCTGCAAGCTTTTCATTTAAATTTTGACGCATATTTTATTGCAATGACTTTGCCTACACTTGGCTACACACACACACATATACATACACACAGAGACATATATATGCCTGCCACATGTGTAGCAGTTTACTGGCTGCAATTACGCTCAAGTGCGTTTAGTCTTTTCTTTTTTCCTCTAGTTTTTTTTTTTTATTATTGAAATTTGCAATTTTTGGTTTTAGTTTTTTTTTTTTTTTTTTGTATCTTGGTCTGCAAATTTTTGCTGTTGCAGTTGCAGTTGCTGTGGCAAAAGCTGCTTAGTTAAGGGCAAACGAAATTTTATTTTATATTTTTTCAATGCATTTTCAATGTATTATGTGTGTCGACTAACTGTCTGTGTGTGTGTGTGTGTGTGTGTGTGTGTGTGTGGTAGAATATTTCTTATGCCAAGTTTTGCGATAAAAAGCTAAAAATTCTTTTAGCTTTACTTTAGCCTTACAATTTTTTTTTCACATATTTTTTTTTATTTTTTTTTTTTTTTTTTTGTGGCTGACAGGAAGTGCGCCGGGGCAGCTATAAATTTTTGCATAAATTGTGGCGAATATATATATATATATATCTTTCTCTCTCTCTTACACTCTCTCAGTCTCTCTCTCTTTGTGTATGCTTTATGGCATGAGCCGGATCTGGATTGCAGTTACAGCTTAAGAGTGTGTAAGATGCGTACTGTGAAATTGCATAACTCAATTTGAGCCAGTTGCCAGTTGCCAAAAAGAAAGAGTTAGCAATATGCAAAAGAACGAGCAGACAATAGCTAGTTGCTAGTGTATGAAAGAGAGAGAGAGAGAGAGAGAGAGATAGACAGAGAGAGAGAGATGCAGTAAAGATTTATATATGAGAGCATATAAAATGTGCTTTGATTTGTTATTAAGTAAAGCGCTTAGCGAGAGTTGCTACATAAGTTACAGAACTTAAAAGCAAAAGCAAATATAAGACAAACAATTCTTATGCAATTCATAATAGTTCGATCTCTTTCTCTCTCTCTCTATCTAGTTATTTTTTTAGTCACAGCTTAGCTGCAGCTGCTGCCATGTGAAAAATGAGCGCACATCATAAACTTTGGCAACAACTTGCAACTTGCAACTAATATGCAACAAATTGCTAACAAAAAAACTCTGCTGCGCAACAATAAATGCAACTCAAAAAAAAAAAATATATATGAAAGCGGAAAGTGCAAAACAAGAAAACTATGAAAGTTTAGCTAAAAACTTAAGCTCTAATTGCATTACATTTTCGTTAGCTGTAAAAAACAACAACAACAAGAACAAGAACAATAAGCAAAAGAAAAGTACGCAAGAAAACCAATTGAAAATCTTCTATGTACTTTTAATTAGAAATATTTTTTATTTTTTTTTTATTTTTTTTTTTGTATTTTTGCACAACATTTTCTATATATGGCAAAGGACAGAAATAAAAAAAACTATTTGAAGTTGTTGTTGTTGTTGTTGTTGTTATATTGTGACTAGGCAAAGTGCCAAGGACAAAAACTAAGACACACATAAAGAGAGCGAGACAGAGAGAGAGAGAGAAAGAGAGAGCAGTGTGTGAGGCAAGTAAACTTTTAAGAACTTTTAACGAAGATATGTGCAATAGAATGGCAACAGCAGCAGCAGCAGTAGCAGCGGCAACAGCAACAGCAACAGCAGCAACAGCAGAACTCAAAGCTAAAGCCTTAAGCTGCAGACAGTTTTTAGGCAACACAACTGATACGCACACACACATACACACACAGTAAAATAGACAGAGAGAGATAGAGAGAGACAGCAAGTCTCTATGCTATGACACTTGAGATAGACAGAGCAGCAGCAGCAGCAAGTAGAAGAATGAAAAAGTTGTTTGTTGTTTGAGATGTGTTTAGAGCGTTTTTATGCTTTTGATATGAGAGAGAGAGAGATGCTTTTGTGATCAACTTAATTAAATTCATTAAATGTGTGCACGTATCACGTATACGTAACGTTGTGCAATTAGTTGCCATGATAGACAACAAATTCACAAAGAGCGCAAAAAAAAAAATAAATAAAAAGGGCAAAAAACTTTTTTTGCTTGCGTATCATTCAAGCGGCAATAACAGCAGCAGAGTCAGCAGTCAGCAGCAGCGGCAGCGGCAGCTAGTTAACAAGCAAAACTAAACTATTTGCCACAATATATATGTATATTTATCGCAATATATTGCATGAAAAGTGAACGCTCATACGCACTGTTAGCCAGGCACAAAACGTTGCTTTGCTAATTTAAATATTTTTGCGCTTTTTTGACTGACATTCAAGTGGCAGCAGAATAGAGGCAGAATGTTGGATGGCAAGTTTTTGGTTTGAGAAAATTCTAATTAAAATACATCGTATAGTTTGATGAAAAGTTGTTTTGCAACTTTTGTGGGCGTCGTCGCTATTCAAAATCAATAGAAGGCATTTAATAAAATTCAACTTGATAAAGGAAAAACAGTAAGCAAGCAAGCAAGCAAGCAGCAAGCAAATTGAAGGCAACTGTTGAAAATCAAACAAAAGCAACAAAAAAAAAAAAAAAACTTAAGCTAAAGCAACAGCAGAGGCAGCTGGAGCAGCAGCAGCAGCAGCAGCAGAGAATCGAAAGGCAAAAGCAATTGCAAGTGCCTTGACGTAATCAAAGCGTTTCAACTCAAGCAAAGCAACACACAATGAAATCTTGCTATTGCTTCTTTCTACTTCTCTCTCTCTCTCTCTGTCTCTCTCTCTCTCTTTCTTACTCTTTGTTTGTCTCATTCTCTATCTTTTACTCATGCTTTACTGCTGCTACTATCTATAGCTCACAGCAATTCGCAATTGCGTTAATAAAACGGCAAAATCTTTCTTTCTTTCCCTCTTTCCCTCTTTCCCCCTTTCCCCCTCTCTCATACTCTTTCTCTCTTTAGCTCAACTAGCAATCAATGGCTGCTAGTGCAAAAGCAATTCTATTGCAATTCATCTATTGTATTTCATTAAATTGTTGCCGCTATTGAAAGGTGATGAAATTCAACATCGAATTATTAACTTAATTCGATTGTTTTACAATTCAACAACATCATTATGAAGTTTTCAATGAAATTAAGTAAAAGTAGAAGAAAAGCAGAGGAATATAAAGTTACACTATCTTATACTATATCTATACTATATCTATATCTATACTACATATATCGATACTATATCGATACTATATCTATAATATATCGATACTATATCGATAATATATCTATAATATATCGATACTATATCGATACAATATCGATACTATATCGATACTATATCGATAATATATCGATACTATATCTATACTGTATCGATACTATATCTATACTATATCGATACTATATCGATACTATATCGATACTATATCGATACTATATCTATACTATATCGATACTATATCGATACTATATCTATACTGTATCGATACTATATCTATACTATATCGATACTATATCGATACTATATCTATACTATATCGATAATATATCTATACTATATCTATACTATATCAATACTATATCGAAACTATATCGATACTATATATTGATACTATATCGATACTATATCGATACTATATCGATAATATATCGATACTATATCGATACTATATCGATACTATATCGATACTATATCTATACTATATCGATAATATATCGATACTATATCGAAACTATATCGATACTATATATTGATACTATATCGATACTATATCGATACTATATCGATAATATATCGATACTATATAGATAATATATCGATACTATATCGATACTATGTCAATACTATATCTATACTATATCGATAATATATCGATACTATATCGATACTATATCTATACTATATCGATACTATATCGATACTATATCGATACTATATCTTTACTATATCTATACTATATCTATACTATATCAATACTATATCTATACTATATCTATACTATATCGATACTATATCGATACTATATATATACTGTATCGATACTATATCGATACTATATCAATACTATATCTATACTATATCGATAATATATCGATACTATATCGATACTATATCTATACTATATCGATACTATATCTATACTATATCTATAATATATATTTATACTACTATCATTAATATTGCTTATCATTAGCTACATTCCAAATGTTCAATTTGAAATCCAAATCTAAATCTTGATAATACTGCAATTTTGTATAATTTGCCAGCAATTTCCTTAGTTGACAAACTGCATTGATGTTAGGGCCATGCATTGTTTGTGGAGTTTATAAAGGATATGTTATGATATGATATGATATGGTGTTGGGACGTGCTGTTATTGGGGTCACGAATCGTATATCTAAGTTATAACAATGTTGAGACGTCGCCATTTTGTCAGCGGCAACGTGGCGCGCATAAAATTTTCTACAAGTTATGTGCCTCAAGTGCCAACTGTGTGCAACAATGCTTGTGCATTAAGCATTTGCCGATAGGCAACACACATTTTCCCCTCTTGCTGCACGCTTGTTATTTGCCCTACTCGCAGCCCAAAAGTCGATGCCAGTTGCCAGCCGGCGGCCAAACGTTGTAATAAACTTTGTTTATAACGCGTCGCCAGCTCAAAATTTGCAAATTTCAAGGGAAATGCATAACTGCAAGGGGCAAAAAGCGTGTTAGAGAGAGAGAGAGAGAGAGAGAGGTAGAGGCTAGGAAAATTGCTGGACGGAAAAGGCAGCAGACTGGCAAAGGAAACGGAAGTCGCTGCAATGCACACTATCAACAGTCAACAGTCAACAGTCAAGAGTTGAGCAAAAAACCATAACCAAAACGCAGTCAAAACCGGCTTGAAACATTTTTGGGCGAAATGTTCGGACAGCAAGATATTGGGGCAGGGTAAAGGAGGGTTGGGGTGTGGTATGGCGTGGCATGATCTTGGGTTATGATGACAGCATGTAGTGCAGAGCGATAGCGGGGGGAAATGAGTTGCATTTTGTAAATGTTAGCAGCGTTTGTAGCGCTTGTTTAACGCATTTTAACTTTGATTAACGACTGACGGACATTATGCTAGCTGTTGCAGCAGTTACAGCAGTTGCAGCATTTGCTGTTTGTTATTTGTTGGTGCTGCTCCTTTCTCTCTTCGTCGTCATCGTCGTCGTTGTCGTTGTTGCACATTTGATTTGTGCACACAAATTGCATTTACTTCAACTATCGCAATGCTCGCTCGCGGCATTCAAGCGATTACAGCATTTTGTGCTTAAGTCATTAGGCAAACTTGTTAGAGCTTTCATCAACTGATTACTAAACATTACATTTAGCTTTAGAATTTCTATTATTGAATTATGGTAACATTAGCTAAGCTTCCTACAACTACAACAAGCTAAATGTTTAACTATACTAGAAATTCAATTTAGTTTTAATCAGCTTTAAATTTAATTTGTGAAAAAGTTTATGCAAAGCTTATGACTGTATTTCAAATTAATTAATGAAAACTATGCAAAAATAAATATATTATATTATGTTAATAAATAAAATGAACAAAATAAATATTATTATATTTATTAATTATTATTATTATTTATTATTTATTTTTTTTAATTTTATTTATTTTCATTTTAATTTTATTTATTTTAATTTTATTTATTTTTATTTTATTTATTTCAATTTTATTTATTTCAATTTTATTTATTTTAATTTTATTTATTTTAATTTTATTTATTTTAATTTTATTTATTTTAATTTTATTTATTTTAATTTTATTTATTTTAATTTTAATATTATTTTAATTTTATTTATTTTAATTTTATTTATTTTAATTTTATTTATTTTAATTTTATTTATTTTAATTTTATTTATTTTAATTTTATTTTAATTTTAAATTTATTTATTTTAAATTTATTTATTTTAATTTTATTTATTTTAATTTTATTTATTTTAATTTTATTTATTTTAATTTTATTTATTTTCATTTTATTTATTTTAATTTTATTTTAATTTTAAATTTATTTATTTTAAATTTATTTATTTTAATTTTATTTATTTTAATTTTATTTATTTTCATTTAATTTATTTTTTTCCCTGTTATTATACAGCTTAAATTTCTAGTTTGTTTTTGTATTGAAAAAAAAAATAATAATAAAAATAAAATTAAATCTGCTTTCTGTCAGGAGCTTGACAGGTGACAGCCGGTGGGTACTCCCACAATTGGGGAATATTACATTTTTAATATCTCGTATGTTCCACAGCGAAAAGTTGCTCTGCATCTCGCATATTTGTTGTATTAGCTTGATAATTTCAGAAGATTTTTAAGAATGTTTAAAAACAATTTATTAATAATTATTAATAAAAGAAAAATTAAACATTTCCCTTGACTGTATATATGAAAGAACTGCGCAAATCGTCGTTTAAATTGACAGACGAATGAGTTCATCATTGTTCTATATAAGTTTTTAGCATTTGCCAAATATTTTTTATAGCGTCATATGATTCATCATTTTTATTTATGTTGAAAATTTGACCTTCACACTAATCTTTTGCAAAGCCAAGCATCAAAACTGATTAGAAATTCAGCAAAATACTAAGTTTAAATATTATGTTATGTTCGCCTTACTGAAGATACTTACTGCTCTTGCAGACTTAAGTGAACAATTTTTTTTTATACGAAAATCCAATATTCATCTGATATTTTTTATGGCAGCTGTATGGTATAGTGTGAAAATTTAGATCAAATTCCAAAAGTGACCAAAAGACTTCAGCAAAATTTATTTTTCCTGTAAGTCTTACGAAAATATGCAAATATCATTTCTAAATAATAATCCAATGGATGATAATAATCCTTCTTTTATTCAAAAAACAATAATATACGATGCTTTCTCCTCTCAACAAATTTGTAAGAGTATATATCATTTTATTATGATAATAATAAAATAATAAAACATAATAAATTTTTCGAACTGATAAGAAAAGTTAAAGATGAAAATACATCTAAGATTCATCAGAGTTGCGCTAATGAAATTTGTTTAGGTCTTATCATCATAACAGCACGTTTCAGCGAATAATTATCGCCTCGGAAATGATACCAATTGACCCCTTGGGCAGTTGCAGTAACGTTGTATTTTCCAGTGAGATTACTATAAGAAATTAATAAAAAATTATATTATATTTTGAGAGTATAAATATTCGTGAATACCTGAAGGTACAAAAAGTGTACCACCAGGCACCTGTGCGCTGCTTGGCACAGTTACCAATGTCATCACTGTCGTTGTCTCTGTCGTACGTTGTAAATTTCATATCCCGATGATAATATAATGAATCTCCAGCAGTTCCGTTAGATTTGCCAAGAGTATGCAGTTTGTACGCTTCATCTTCGTTTCCTATTGCGAATGCGTCATACTGTTGAAATCTCACTTGTCCCTCAAAGTCCTCCAGCTCAACAAGCAATTCTTGTGGTGTATCTGATGTAAGGGCATGGATTTTATCCAATCCCAGAAAGAATTCACCTTCAAGATTACCAAAACCATTTTGATATTGTGTCCAGTTCCGATAAAAGTCTACGCTGCCATCGAATCTTTTCAATATAATTGTCCAATTATCTCCGTGAGTGTCTTTTTGACAGGTGACATTGAATGATGTTTTACTGTACTTGGGCACAAGTATCTCTTGGATTCCATTGTACTTTGAATTAACTTCTGCACAATTTCGGGGATAATATTTATGTGCAGGCGGTTTCAATTTGCTGATAATCTCATTTAGTAATAGTTCAATTTTTTTTTGTTCATTTTTAATTTCTTGTTGATCTGCTTTGATTAAATTTAAGTCTTCTTTCACTTTTGCATGGTCCGATTTGAGAATTGTTTGTTCCGATCTAGTTGAAAGTTTAGTTTAGTTTAAGTTTAAGCATAACTAAAAGTATTTGTAAATTTACTTTATTTCGGCCAAGTCAGTTTGAAGCTCAATCATTTCATAAGATTCCGAAAATGAATAAAAGAAACTTATTAATATTATGAATATAAAAAATTTCAACATTTTCGCGTATTTATTCCGACGGAATGTTTTGAATGAACTGCACTGATCTTCGATTTATAGTATAGTCTAATGTTTTAAAATATGTTATTCGACTCTTAGGTACTGAAAATGTGTCCAAAATTCTATTTAAACTTGACCCTCATGATAATCATTGACTTGTGACATTGGACTTCTAAGGCGATAAGAAATTAATTATACCCTAGCAGAGGGTATATTAATTTTGGAGAGGAATTTGTAACGCTCCTAAGAAAACGTGGCAGACTCAACAAATTATATATATGTGTATATATTCTTCATCAGCGTCGACAGAAGAATTCAAATGTGGGTGTCCGTCTGTCCGTCTGTGCCTCTGTCCGTCTGTTTCAACCCTAACTAGTGTCGCAATATTAAAGGTATCTCAATTAAACTTAGTATGCTTACTCCCTATGCCCATACCCTGCATATAAGTCGGAACCGGCCGGATCGGACCATTACATCATATAGCTGCCATATAAACGATCGGCTGGAAATGAGATTCCTGTTCATTTTTTGTTAAACTATCCGGCTGAAATTAACAAGATTTGAGTTTAGTGATAACCTACACATTTCACATAAATTTGTTCCAAATCAGACCACTATATCATACAGCTGCAATAGGAACGTTCGGTCAAAAATGAAACTTTTGTATGAAAATCTTTTTTGTTTGATAAGCTATCTGGCTGAAACTTATCAAATATAAGTTTAGTGGCAACATATACGTTTCTTACAAATTTGGTATAAATCGGACCACTATATCATATAGGTGCCATAGGAAAAATCCCTCTAAAATTGAGTTTTTATATGAAAAGTTGTGTTCTAAGACTGCAAGGGTATAAAATCTTCGGTCTGTTGAAGATAACCTTGCTTTCTTGTTTTTATACTCGGTGCCCATTGGGTACCAAGAGTATATTGAGTTTGTGACACCAGCAAATGTATGTAACACCCATAAGGAGGCGTGGCCGACCCCATAAAGTATTTATATTCTGACTCAGGATCAACAGCCGAGTCGATTGGACCATGTCCGTCTTTTTGCATAGTGTTTGTAGTGTTTGCAGGCAGATCAAGTTTATTTTGGACTTTTGCCACGCCCCCCACTGCCTCCACAAATCGATAAATACCATTTTGAGCACACCCAGCCAAGCTACATAAGTGAATATGTTTATCTGGACGTTGTGTGAAAATTTGGTACAGATCGGATAATTAACATGGAAGTTATGCGCATTTCAAAAACCAAAATTTGAGGGGCGTCTCTATAATATACACATCTTTGGGCACCGAGTATTATATAGTTGAGCATACTCGACTATAGCTTTCTTATTTGTTTGCTTCTCACACTGTGGCTCAGTGATTAGAGGATTGAACTTGCGCGCAAGAGGTCCGTGGTTCGATTCTCGACGAAATTTTTTTTTTTTTTATATAGTCGAGCATACTCGACTATAGCTTTCTTACTTGTTTTAAATAATATTTTTCTTGTTATATTCCAAATGCTTCGGTATACATTATATATATTTTAATAAGAAAAAAAAAAATTTTTTTATATTATGTTTTACTTCCGATATGTCGAAGTTTTTATACCCTTAAAAGGTTTGACTAATTTCGTAAAAATTAATATAAGATAAATTTAATTCTTGTCAAATTTTGTAAACTATAAAGCATCGCCTTTACATTTACCGAGAATGAGCAGATATGAACAAAAAATATAGGCGGGGATTATGAGGTCTACCCCATATCTTACAGAGTATACCAAGTGTTATCTATAAGAGAGTATTAATTTATATGCTGACGAACAATACGAAACGTTTAATGTGCCAGTTTTACTTTGAATATATTGAAATTTTTATAAGAGATAAGAAAAGTCAGAGATGAATATGTTCAAGATTTGTCATTGATGCATCACTCAAATTTGTTTAGGTCTTATCATCATAACAGCACGTTTCAGCGAATAATTATCGCCTCGGAAATGATACCAATTGACCCCTTGGGCAGTTTCAGTGACGTTGTACTTTCCAGTGAGATTACTGTAAGAAATTAATAAATTGTTAAAAAAAAATAAATAAATATGTTATATTTTTAGAGTATAAATATTCGTTAATACCTGTAGGTACAAGAACAGTACCACCAGGCACCTGTGCGCAGCTTGGCACAGTTACCTCCTTGAACGTCGTTGTCTCTGTCGTACGTTGTAAATTTCATATTCCGATGATAATCTAATGAATCTCCAGCAGTTCCTTTAGATTTGCCAAGAGTATGCAGTTTGTACGCTTCATCTTCGTTTCCTATTGCGAATGCGTCATACTGTTGAAATCTCACTTGTCCCTCAAAGTCCTCCAGCTCAACAAGCAATTCTTGTGGTCTATCTGATGTAAGGGCATGGATTTTATCCAATCCCAGAAAGAATTCACCTTCAAGATTACCAAAACCATTTTGATATTGTGTCCAGTTCCGATAAAAGTCTACGCTGCCATCGAATCTTTTCAATATAATTGTCCAATTATCTCCGTGAGATTCGTTTTCACAGATGACATTAAATGATGTTTTACTGTACTTGGGCAAAAGTATCTCTTGGATTCCATTATACTTTGAATTAACTTCTGCACAATTTCGAGGATAACATTTATGTGCTGGCTTATTCAATTTGCTGATAATCTCATTCAGTAATAGTTCAATTTTTTTTTGATCTGCTTTGATTAAATTTAAGTCTTCTTTCACTTTTGCATGGTCCGATTTGAGAATTGCTTGCTCCGATCTAGTTGAAAGTTTAGTTTAGTTTAAGTTTAAGCATAACTAAAAAATATTTGTAAATTTACTTTATTTCGGCCAAGTCAGTTTTAAGAGATAGATAACTATGCGTTGCATTCAGCTCAATCATTTCATAAGATTCTGATAATGAATAAAAGAAATTTATTAATATTATAAATATGAAAAATTTCAACATTTTGCGCGTTTTTATTCCGACTGAACGTTTTGCAAGAACTGCACTGATCGTTGTTATGACTAAATGTTTTTATGTCATATATTGAATAAATTGTATATTGATAATAAATCTATGTATATGCATTTCATATATTCATGAAAAATTTGTTTCTCTTTCTCTCACATATTCTCTGTGTCTCTCTGCTTTTCATTTTATATTGATTGCCTATCAGTTTAATGCACACATTGACATTGGCATTGACCAGACATTTGTTGCCGTTGTGCTTGTCAGTGTTTGCCATTTCTTTTGCTTTTAATTCCTTTCCCTCCATTCCCTACATTGCATTGTGTATTCATTTCCGTGCAATTAATTTCATTATAGTATTTTATCTGAATGCAGAAATTCGCAGAAATGCCTTGCGGTCAGTGACGCTTTACATAAAGTTTGCGCTTGGCTTGGGTTAAGCTTCTTCTTGCCATTGGTTTGCCGCATTTTTCAACTGTTTTCAACTCTCTCTCTGTCTCTGTCTCGCTCTCTATCACTGCTGTTGCCCTTTGTCACGATTTCCCTTTATTTTGCTCTTTTCACCTACCGTTCACTGTGTGTTGGTGGGGTAGGGGGAGGGGGAGGTGGGTTGTGAAGGCCGTGTAAATTGTTAGCGCGCTGATTTATTATTTATTGCTTTGGTTTATGCCTGTGATTTATCTTGCATTGCTTCGGGTTACGCTGCTTAAAGTGCGACGCTGCGCCATTGTTTGGCAATTTAAACAAAAAAAATCAAAAAAAAAAATACCATAAGGACAGCCGTAAGTAAAGTAAAGAGCGAAAAGGTCCTTTATGTTGTCCTATCGATATAACGAATCGTTTGTGGTGGCAATTATAAGATTTATGTTTTTGTATGCTCTGTTGTTTTTGTTGTGGTGGAAGCAGGGAGTGCTTGATTAGCTAATACCCTGTAAGTAGCCTTTGATTAATAGTTATTGCCATTAAACTTAAGATGCATGACAAGAGATAGTTGCAGGCAATGGTGAAAGTAGAAAATGTGAAATAGTCTATGGCAACATTTTAAATGAAGGTCGAATTTTGTTGGCTAGTGTAAGCTAGCTGCTTACTGTAGATAATGCGAGGGTTGCTAGTTAAATTATGACAACTTTTAAGTTACAATTTTGTTGACTAGTTTTTCTTGCTGTTCAAACAAATTCTAAGTAAATTTACTTTACTTGCTGTAACTTGTGTTCATTTAATGCTGCTGCATAGTGTCTGCTGCTGCTGCTTGTTTTAATAAGTTTTCAATTAATATTTTTGGGCTATGCTTAACTATGCAACAATCAATATTATTTTGCCTGCAGCTTGTTTTGTTTTATTTGTATTTTCATACTTGTCATTTTCGCTGCCAGCGTCTCTCTCTCTCATTCTGTCACTGCTTGCTGTTGCTGTTGCTGTGTACGCTTTGTGTTGTCTTATGTTGCTTGTTAGCTGCGCTGTCAGTTACATAAATCGCAAACGGATTTGCATTAAATATGCAACAAAAGCTGTTTAAATAACTAATAATTATCTTGTTGGGCTTCAATGTCATTGTTAGTCTCTGTGTGTGTATATGTGCGTGTCTACTATTTATATGCATAAGCCGCTTAGTTCAAATTAATTAACATTAACAACCAGCAAAAACAACAACAGCAGCAATAGCAGCAGCACCAGCAGCAGCAGCAACAACAACAACAAGAACAACAATAAGCTAAACAATGTCTGGCAGCTTGCTTAAATATTTATTATTATTGTTTTTATTTTTATGCTATTTTTGTTGTTGTTGTTGTTGTTTTTGTTATTGCACAATGCAGTTTGTGGTCATTTATTGTTAATGACATTGTAAGCCCAATAAATTATTTGTGTATTTTTCACACATTTTTCATTTCGACCACAATTTGTATTTCTTTATAAGGTTTTAATATCTAGCAATTTTTTTTTTTAATGCTGCTATTTTTTTTTTTATATTTATATTATATTAGCATTTATTTAGTATTTTTTTTTTCTTATAAAAATAAATTTTTTTTTTAATATATAAATTTTATTTGTATAATTTGGCATTTAATTAGTTTTTTTTTTGGGGATTTTTTTTGTTTTTTTTTTGCACACATTTTATTTTTATTTTTTTTCTCATTATAGAATTTTGTGGAATTTAGCTTGCAATTGGAATTGCTTGTTAATTGCATAAACTTTGACCATTTCTGTTGTTTAATTTGTTTTCTGCTATTTGCAGTGAATCCAATTAAAATCAAATTGAATAATTGCATTTGACAAGCTTAGAGCTGATAATAAAATTCAATTAATATAATTACAAGAAATATGCATATATATATTTATAATTGTTACCATTGGCGTGACCATTCGCCATTGCAGTTGCCATTGCAGTTGCAAGTAGATTTTAGTTTATGCTAGAATTAACAACTCGTCGCTGCATTTAAATCTGATTATTATTATTATTATTTTTATTTTGTTTTTGCATAAATACAGAAAAATTTAATTTTCAACTAAAAAATAAATGAATTTATGCTATTTGCAGCAGCAGCAGCAGCACATTTAATGCTTAAAGCAATTTTTATAATATTTTTGTTTTTGTAGCTTAAACTTGAGCAAAGCTTAATACAATATCAGAAATAGGAAGAAAAAAAAACTATTGCATACTTTTGAGTGTCATTCAATAATGCAACGAACAAAGAACTCAACACATAGAGAGAGACAGAGACTGAGATTGGGGGGAATGAAAGAGATAGATGCAGCTGCATTTTCGAAGCACAGATACACCTCCTGCTGCTGTTGCTGCTCTTGCGGCTGCTCTTGTTGTTGTTGTTGTTGTTGTAGATAGCCCGCAGTGCTGCGCTGCGCAGCGCTTAATCAGAACTCGTTTGCCGCACATAACTTAGACAGAGAGAGATAGAGAAATTCAGATGCAGAAGATACATACTCTAGCAGGATTCAAAAACACACACACACAGACAGAGAATGAAACACAAGGTACACGGGGCGTCCCTAGATGCGCTACATGCAGCGCTAGTGTGCGGTGTCGCTGCTGAGCAAAAACAACGGACGGTAAAATTTGGAATGTAGGAAAAGCATAGGAAAAAAGCGGCACAAAGAAAAGACTGCACTTTAATTTTAAAACAAATACACGCGAACATATATACATGCAGTATGAGTGTCTGTGTGTGTGTGTGAGAGAGAGAGAGATGGAGAGTTGTATAAGATTTTTGGCATTTGCAGCAAGTCAAGCGAAATTGAAGCCAAATTGTATCTGACCAACGAAGCGTGCTTAAATTACACTTGCAATCAAATCTTTGAGGCAACCGCAAGTGCATGCAACATGCACAACAAGCAGCAACAGTAAGCAGCAAACATCGTGCAACATGCAGCATACAGCATGCTGCATGCAACAAACATACAGACAGAGAGACAGACAGACAGACAGACAGACATACATACATAACAAATCAACCACAATAACATGAAATGCTCTGTCTACTCTGACTCGCAAGTTCTCTCATGTGAGACACCGCAGACCACATACAGAAAGAGAGAGGGAGAGATAGAGAGAGAGAGACATATGAAAATGTACATCAAGGTTTCGGTTTTTGGATTAGAAGCAGCTATAACTGCGGTCTGTTAGGCAACTTATTAGATTAGCAGCTGCATGCGGCCAGTCAATAGGGGCGCAACAGGCAAAACCTTTTCCACACACATACACACACACACACACTTAACCGCAAGCATCTGTCAAAGTGAGCACAGCCTTTGATTAATATAATTAAAGTAGGTCGCAGTGAAAAATTTCACATTGAAAAAAAAAATAGAAATGACAAAATGACAAAATGTTGCTTCAATCAGTTTAATGCGTGACGCTGTCAATGCAAAAGCCATTGGGATGATACAGTATCAGTATGATATATGCTGCTATAAATGGACAATGTGCTTACCACAAGTCATACAACTCTAGATATATATATATATATACATCTCTCTCTCTCTCTCTCTTCATATTCTGTCTATGTTTTGAGTGTCGTGCACAGCATAAAGAAAAAGACAGCATAAAAAAAAAAAAAAAAATTATGCTCTGAAATTGTATTTATGCCACTTTTGGGGCTTTGCCTTGTCACAGAATTTTGTTGCACAGTTGTACATTCGAGTGTGACAATGACACTAGCTGCCGCTACTTGAGTAAGGCTCAATATGAGATATGTGCTACAGTTGAGCACAAAGCGATACTTCAAGTCAATGTTAAGAGCTTTCAAAGCACATGAAAGCTGCTAGCTTAAAGTGTTTGACTTTGTTGTCTTGAAGTTTTAGCTTAGTTTCAAGAACTTTTAAAGCACATGCGAGCTTTAAGCATTTCTATAAAAGCACATTAATTGCTGCAATGTTAATGTTTATTGAACTTAGCTTGAAGCTTGATGCAAGCGAAGCGCTTTCAAAGCACATTAAACACTGCAAAAATTTTAACTTATTTATTTATTCATTATATTCAATTTTTTTTTTTTAATTTTAATTATTTTAACTATGCTCAAAGAGCTTTTAAAGCGCATTAAAGCTTTAAGCATCACAGTGAAAGCTTATTAAATGCTGTAAATGTAAAATTTACAGCTTTCCTTATATTAGCTTATTCTTATATGCAGACGATGTGCTTTCAAAGCACATTAAAGCTTAAGTGCAAAGCTTTAAAGCTATTTTTAGCGCTATTTTTTCTTCGCATTTTTAAGCAGTCAACTTCAATTACATCCATACGTTAAGCTAGTGTCATATAGAGAATTGAGACAGAGAGAGAGAGAGAGAGAGAGAAAAAAAAAAGGCAACAGCATGAGAAAAAAAAAAAAAATGTTGTGCTGCTAATTTGAAAGATGAATTAGATTTGCTGCACAACAGAGATTTGCAACGTTGCAGCTTTGAACCGTAGAACTATAAATTTCATTTGTCACAGCAGCAAATCCCCAGTGTGGCTTACAATGAACTTCGTTTCGCAGTAGTAGCAACAGCAACAGCAACAGCAGCAACAGCAGTAACAGCAGCAGCAACAAACATTTTTGCGTAGTTTGTGGCAAAGTCAAAAACAGCATAATGCATGTCACACACACAAACACATACATATATAGTGAGAGTATAGAGAGAGAGAGAGAGTGAGTGAGTGAGAGGAAAAGAAAGACTAGGAATGAGTGAAGAAATGAGTTGGGTATCGTGTATAGGGTTATAGTATAGGGCCATTGTCTGGCTGAGACAGCTGACACAAAAGCCATAGAGAACAATTTAGATATTTTCTAAAGATTTAAGCGCTTCACATGACACCGCAGGGCAAAAACATGTCATCGGTTGCCGAGCCACATAACTTTAGGTAAAAGATACTGCAAAAAGCGACAAAGAGAGAGAGAAAGAGAGAGAGAAAGAGAGTGGGATAGAGAGATGTTGAGACTGTCACAAAAGGATACTAAGAGTTGCTCGTGTCTCTTGTGTTTGTATATTTGTTTGCCATTTAAATAAGCATAATTTCAGTTTTGTAGAAAAACATGCTCAACTCTTTATATAACTATATATTTTACTCTCTCTCTTTCTCTCTCTCTCTCTATATATATATATAGTATACTAAACTCTCTGCATATTCATAGAACTTAAGCACAACAACTCGACATTATTATTTATGTATTTGTATTTGTAACTGTAACTGTAACTGTATCTGTATCTTTGTCTGTTCTGTTTTTGTTTTCTTTGCAGGTATGTTGCATACACACATATGAAATGCCAAAAGACTTTGCAGCACAGCTTTAACTCATACTTTCAAGCCTTACAACATATCTATTTTGCATATATAAAGGCGTAAGGCAAGTTTTTGTATACAACTCTCATACACTTACATTTACACTCACACTCATACATATACATATACATACACACAGACACACATTTATAGTCATACATATGCATATATATCTGTTCATTTGTATAAGCTTCACAAGGCTTGAGGCACTTGAGTGTCTTAAGTTCTGCTTTAAGTGGCAACTTTTTCTCAATTGCCGCAAGTGCTCTTCCAAGTGGTTTTCAAAGCCCTCTGGGCTGCTTACCGGTCTCACTCTCTCTCACTCTCTCTCTCTCTGTGTGTGTGTGTTTGTGTGTATTCGGCCTTTGAGTAGTGTGATAAAGAAAATGCATTTAGGTCTGTAGAAGGCTTTACAACACACACACAGACACAGAGAGAGAGAAAGAGAGACACTCGTTGGCACAGGTACAGCTGTGACCTCAATGGGCTAAGAAGTTGTATCTCAACTGTGTATATAGAGCGGAAATAGATACAAAACATACACACACACACACACACACATGCATACATACAGACAAATACTTAGCATCGCTCATAGATCACATAAATAATTTCTAAAGATATTTCCTGTTGCCAAGCGCATAGAATATGCAGACAAATCGCTCTGTGGCTGCTGCTGTATGGCTGCCATAATAACAGCAAAATACCCCAGAGAAATATTTTAAAGCAAGCATCGCGAAATTATTTAAGCCAATTTATGATGTTTTTTTTTTTTAAATAAAGAATTTCAGTTCAACTACGAAGAGAAAATATTAAAATATATTTTATAATATTTATGTGTTTTTTTTCTGCTATTTATTATAATTTTGGTATTTTAATAAAATACTAAAAATTTGTATCAATTTTTATTTAATTATTTTTAGTATATTAATATTAAATTTTGCTAGATTTTTAGTATTTTAATATCAAAAACATTGAATTTTTTTTTTTACTATTTTATCGATTACTATACAAATTTTTCTCATGCCTGTTTTATATTTTTAGTATATTAATATAATTGTTTTAGTATTTTACGGATTATTATACAATTATTTATTATTTCCGTTATATATTTTTAGTATATTAATATAAATTTTTTTTTTGTATTTTTTTTTTTTTAGTATTTTAATACCGAAAATAAATCAAATTTTTTTTTTTTAGTATTTTATCGATAATTATACAAATTTTTCTCATGCCTGTTTTATATTTTTAGTATATTAATATAATTGTTTTAGTATTTTGGTTTAGTATTTTACGGATTATTATACAAATATTTATTATTTCCGTTATATTTTTTTAGTATATTAATATATATTTTTTTTTAGTATTTTTAGTATTTTAATACCGAAAATAAACCAAATTTTTTTTTAGTATTTTTTCGATAATTATACAAATTTTTCTCATGCCTGTTTTATATTTTTAGTATATTAATATAGTTGTTTTAGTATTTTGTTTTAGTATTTTATGGATTATTATACAATTATTTATTATTTCCGTTATATATTTTTAGTATATTAATATAATTTTTTTTTGTATTTTTTTTTTAGTATTTTTAGTATTTTAATACCTAAAATATACCAAATTTTTTTTAGTATTTTATCGATACTTATACAAATTTTTCTTATGCCTTTTTTTTATATTTTTAATATATTAATATATTTTTTTTTTGTATTTTTTTTTTTTAGTATTTTTAGTATTTTAATACCTAAAATATACCAAATTTTTTTTTAGTATTTTTTCGATAATTATACAAATTTCTCTCATGCCTGTTTTATATTTTTAGTATATTAATATAGTTGTTTTAGTATTTTGTTTTAGTATTTTATGGATTATTATACAATTATTTATTATTTCCGTTATATTTTTAGTATATTAATATAATTTTTTTTCTGTATTTTTTTTTAGTATTTTAATACCGAAAAAAATACCAAATTTTTATTTATTTTTTTAAATATTTAAGTAGAATTTTTGTATTTTTTTTTAAGTATTTTAATACTGAAAATATACTTCATTTTGTATTTATTTCTTACAATATTAAAGTACATTAATTTTCTGTAGTATATAAAAATGCATCAGATATATTTAAATACTGCCAAAAATACCACAATGTCCATGGCATTATCTGTGCACTTCATTTGTTTGCTGTCTATAATTATCTGATTTATTTTTATTGTAGTTGATATTTTTCATTAATTTTCTGATTAATTTTTTGGCATTTTCATTAATGAAAAACGAACGGAAACAGTAAAAAAAAAAAATAAAAAAAAAAGAGAAATATAAAAGTTATACGCGAAAAAGTTTTTCGTCTGCCTGTCTGCCTGCCACAGAGATCTGCGTCGTAATTAACCCACTTATATGGCAGTAACTTTGGCCAACAATCACCGCAATGGGCGGTGGCTTCTGTGGGCATGGCTCATGTTCATGTTGCAAGCCGCAAGCAAAATCTCCCATCAAAAAAAAAAAAAAAATAAAAAAAAAAACGACGAATAAACGAAAGTAAGAAAAACGAGAATTCGCTAGCGACGCGCAGAGTTTTGCACAGTTTTTAATGGTGCAGAAGCTTGCGTGGCTCTGTGTGAGTAGCGCATAGTGTGAGGCTTTCGATGATGGCTTTGCGTGTGTCTCCACATGTGTATATGTATGCGCGTATATGTATGTGTGTGTGTGTGTGTGTATAGCCTTAACTGACCAACACACACACACACAGACATTCACGCGTACTCACACAGAAAAAGGAAGCTGCTTGCATGGTAAATGCTTTAAAAAGCCATTTCAGCTTTTTTTTTTGCCCTTTTTGTTGTTGTTGTCGCAGCGGATATTTGAAGAGAGAGAGAGATAGAGAGACGAGTATTTCCGTTCGTCCTTTGATGGTGCCACCGAAAAAAAAATAAGAAAAAAATAGGGGGGGGGGCGGATTATAAAACACTTAAAACGATTTTAAGCGCAATTATGTTGGCACGAGCACGTAAACGCATCGCGGCCATTGCAACGCTTTTACCTCTTTAATATTTAAGCATTTCCCGCTGCTGCTCATTAGGTTTTCATTTAAAGTTGGCCATGCAACCAAACAAACAGCAGAGGGGCAAGGACAGTACAAAATTTGTTCTAAATAATTTAAAAAGTAACTTGGCCGCTGGCTAAAAGAAAAAAAAAATAAAATACACAAAATAAAAAAAAAAAAAAATTAAATAAAATAAAAAAAAAAACAAACACAAATACAAATAAACGCAAGTCAAATCAAGCGAGTATACTCAACCCAAAGATTAGCTGTAACTGGATAAAAAAGGATTTTCTTACAGAAAAGAAAGGATAAAAATAAATGCAAAATAAAATGAAAGAAAACATAAATAAATAAAAAGGCATTAGATGCTAATAAATTAATCACAAGGCTTAGCATTAGGGATCAAATTTTGTTCAAGAACTTATTGAAAAAAAAACGCATAGCATACTTTTAGGGCTGCCTTGGAAATTAAATAAAATTGACAAGTTGCTCAGCTGAATTTTAATACGATTTATCTTGGCAGCAACAAAAAAAAATATTTCTAATTATTTTTTAAATTATTGAATAATTTTTTTTTTTAATTTAAGAAAAAAAATAAAAGTTATTTAATTTTTAATTAATTTATTTATTATATTTTTATTATATTTAAAAAAAAAAAATATATATATATATTTTTATAAGAAAAATTAACAGAGAAATTTCAAATAAAATAAATAAAATTTATAAACAAATTTATTTTAAGTTTTTAATTTAAATTTAAATGAATTTAATTTATTTTTCATGTATGCAACTAATATGCCCAATGTAATACTAGTGTCAACGTGGGGTACAAACAGCATAGTGCCAAGCTCAGTTCAGCTCATGGCAGATAACACAAAACAACAACAACAACAAAAACAATAATAAATACGTAGCTGAATAGAAACAACAACAGTGTAGAAAACCCCTAGAAAACCGGTCTGTAAACAATTAGAACGTCAGCTTACCGGAAAAAAGTTTGCATTTCATTTATTCTCGAAGGATTTTATTTTTAGGAAAAGTTTTGTGCATAGCAGAATGGCAGAATTGCAGAATAGTAGAATGGCATAGCATAGCATAGCATAGTATAGCAGCGTTGTTGCATGCAATGTCCAAAGCAGAGGCTAAAACTTAACTGAGCTGAGCTGTGCTGTTTCTGTGCTATGCTGAGCGTTGACTGCAGCTGCATTTGCAGCAGCGCCAGGCGTTTGTTGTCTATCTATTGTTGAGGCATTCTTGGGCAATGCCAACGATTCTTTACGTTTGCAAGACATGAGGACAGAGAGAGAAGGGGGGGATTGGCTTACAAGCGTTGCATGGGGCACTTGAACGTTGGCAAATGGAGGCGACACAGCAACGGCAGGCAACGTTGGCGTTTCCGTTGCAAACGCGCGCCATTGTTGCAACAATAAACTTCCGGCTTTAAATTTCACTTGTTTGTATGTATGTATGTGTCATTATGTGTGTGTGTGTGTGTGTGGTTGGTTAACAAAATGGCCGCTGCCAGTTTTGCAAGCGATAGCTGGCAACGGTTTTTGACATTAATTAGCAGTAAGCATGTTGAAGCAACGGTAAAGTTTTTGGCCATTTGTAGCTGCATAATGGCCAAGCGAATGCCTTAAGCTGCACCCAATGCTTCTCCTTCTCAACTTTCCCAACATTCCGTCCTCCTTCTACGTTTAGTTGCGTTTATTATGTAATTTAGATAACGTCAGTTGCCGGACGTTGCACAGTTGCTAGAGTTGCTTGGGTTTTGCACGCTTCGTCGCCAGCCCGTGGCACCTTTGATTTTAGCAAACTGTTGCTGCTGATACTGATGTAAAATTTTGTGCTGTCAGCATACAAGTTCCTTACAATCTGATATGAGCAGCACCTTGAGCTGCCAATGACATCATGACACAATGCATCTCAGCTCTTGGCACAAGTCAATGTAACTTTCAATAGCTGCCTGAATGTGTATGTATGTGTGTGTCAGTGTACTTGTATTAGTGTATAAATCAACATACGAGCATTTTCGCTTAGCACAGCAAAACTTTTAGAGTCAAGAAGCTTACAAAGTCGTGTGTTCTGTTTTATAGTTTTAGCTTAGACTGAAATTGAGCACCACTTAAAGTAAAGACGATAAACTTGCATCATTTGTTACAGCTGCAGATTCTTAAAGCGAATTGAATTAACTAAACGATAGACAATCGATTGGCGGTAAAAGCAGCTACAATTTTTATCGTCTCTATTTAAAGTGAATTTTTATTTAATTTAAAAAATTTTTTTTTTGTTTCCTATTTTATTTTATTTTTATTAAATATTATTATTTTTATTTTTAATTAAATTAAAATTTTATTTTTGTGGAAATTCCATATTGTATTCACGCTTAAGCGTAAATTTCAAATCCAACATTCCTGGCTCCGCGTTACGATACTTTGCCAATTTAGCTAAACGTATGCAAACATCCTTGAGAAAAGCATTTGCACATTTTGCCACCAAATCCGCTGCATGATCATCCAGCGACACTGCTTTATCAATTTTCTGTGCAAAACGAATTAAATTCGCTTTCCCTATGACCTTGATGATGAGGTATAGATATATGACTTAAGGGGAGCTATAGATATTTGTCATTGTAACTTACAATCGCTTGAGGGGCAGCGACAGCGGCTGCTGGTACATCATATTCCTTATCGCTGTCAGCTCTTCGATCACTTTTAATCGATGGACTGCGACTGCAGGTTGAAGATAAACTTTCACATTCAGAAGATGCATCACTTTCTATAGGTAATTCATCAATCCACGGCTTATCGCTCATTATGCAGCACTACGATTTTATACCTCGAACTTCAATCAATGTAATGCAACTGAATTAATTGTGAAATATAAAATTGACAATTCATATTGAAAGGAATGTTATTGCCTACTGAGATTGACAGCATTGAGTTTCAATTTTTTTATTTATTTTATTTTTTTCGTAAAAAAAATCTCATTGAAAAATTTCAAGTGAATTTTTGCACATTGAAAATGATTTTGCTTTGTTTTTTTTTTTTGTTCGTTCCATTCATGAATTTTCCACACGTTTTTCACATTTTCTTTACGAAATCCAAGTGTAAAGGACAAAATGAAAAAAACAAAGTAAGGAAAAGGAAATGGAAACGCTTGAATCAATGCAATATTTCATGAACCTCAATCGACATCTGATCGATTTAAGGGCAATTTGTATGATGTCAAAGTTAATGTCTTACGTTGACGCCCTTTGAATTACACATACATATAAACACAAATACAAACACAAACATGCATATATACACTCACACACACACACAAACACAGATATACACATAGTCAGTACTCACGCAAACAGTGTGCTATATAAGTTCATGTCCATCACACAATTCACTGCACATTTGTCCAAGATGTTTCTACTTCCTTTTCGTATGCTGCGGTATGAAGTCATAGAGTATCAAAGAGTTTTGCGACTTTTGCAAGAAATTGAAAATATTGCAAATATTGGGGGAAAATATTTGTAGGAAATATTTGAAAATATTTGGCAAAGATATTAAAAAAGTGTGAACAAAAATTAAAAATATTTGGAAAAATATTTCAAATAATTCATAGTATTAAAATTATTTGGAAAAGTTTTGAAAATATTTGGAAAAAATATTGAAATAATTTAAAAAATATTGAAAATATTTGAAAAAATTATTAAACATTTTTTTTTGAAAAAATTGAAATTAAAGCAAAAAAAATATACAAAGTATTTTGCAGAAAACGTTGAAAATATTAAGGAAAATATTACAAATATTTCGAATAAATATTAAAAATATTTTAGAAAAAATGTTGAACATATTTGGGAAAAAATGTTGAAAATATTTTGGTAAAAATGTTGAAATTATTTTGAAAAAAAGGAAAATATTTCAAAAATGTTTACAAAAAAATATGGAAAATAGTTGCAAAATTATGGAAAATATTTTTATTTGAAGAATATTTAGAAAAAATATGGAAAATATTTAAAAAAAAATATTTTATAAAAAATATAGAAAATATTGAAAATATTTTGGTAAAAATGTTGAAATTATTTTGAAAAAAAATGAAAATAATTCAAAAATGTTTACAAAAAAATATGGAAAATAGTTGAAAAATTATGGAAAATATTTTTATATGAAAAATATTTAGAAAAAATTTGGAAAATATTTAAAAAAAAACTATAGAAAATATTTCATAAAAAATATTGGAAAATATTTCATAAAAAATATTGGAAAATATTTCATAAAAAATATTCGAAAATATTTCATAAAAAATATTAAAAACTACAGAAAATATATAAGAAGCATAAGATGCATCTTCACAGCGTAACTAATAGCTATATATACCACCGCGAACTGTTACTTTTGCTCACTGCATCATTCTCATTCTCTTGCAGTGGCTCTTAGTCACATTGAGCTCGTGCTGTTGAACTGCAAGTAAATGTGTCGCTTATTGGAATGCACTTTGTTTGGCCAATTGCATTGATTTGCGGTCAAAAGGGATGGCAAATTTGACAAAGATTTTGTGCGGCAATTTATCGTATGTCGTTTTTGTTCAGCTCTCGCTCTCGTTCTCGCTTTTGCTCTCAGTCTCAGTCTCATTTTTGTTCTTGCTCTTTGTATACGCTTCGCTGTGTTTGTTTGCTGCTGTGTGTGTATATATGCAGCATCCTGTGGCCTCTATATATGTGTATATGCTGTAACTTTATTTAATGGCAAAAAGTTCACACTTCCTTTAGCTAGTCGTAAACTTTGTCCACAGTTGTGTGACCTCACTCCCAAGGGAGATCACACTCCGTCACACTGTTAAGCATATGTTGTTATTGTTTTTGTCACTGTGTTATTGCTATTGTTTTTGTTTTTGTTGAACTATGTTGTTTTTTTTTTGTGTTTTTTTTTTTTTTTGTTCAAATAGCGGCAATGTTTTTGCACTGTTTGCCTTGGCCTCAGTGCTAAATATTTCAAACAAAAGCCAAACAAACAGCTGACAACTGCAACAACAACAATAACAACAAGAAGCAACAAGGGCAACAAATGGTTTGGCGGAAGGAATCGCAACTTAAATAACGGATATTGGCTTAAATAAACAATGGCGTCCATGTCTGCAACTGCCATCGCACATCTCTGTGTCTTCTTCTACATCGTCTACACTCTCTCTCTCTCTCTCTCTCTATCTCTTTGTCTCTGTCTATCATTCTCTCTGTCTCTGTCTTGCTCTAAGCACACTCTACTTGTCTGTAGTTATATATATATATATATTTTAAGCCAGCTCGTTGGCAATGTGAACGGGCGATAAGCAGCGCTTAAACGGAAGTCGACGCCATCTTCAGGCCACATGCCGCATCCTGCGCTATCTACGGCACACTGTACGCTCTTAGCCAGCATTCTGCGGTTTAGCAGCGTTAAGTTGTTGGCTGCATTTCAGCGTAGAATTGCATTTTGCATATATGTAATATATATTCCTGTTGTTGTTGTTACTGTTGTTGTTATTGTTGTTGTTATTGTTTTTGTTATTGTCAAACTGCGGCCGAGTGCAGAGCAACAGCTGTGTTTTGTCAAGTTCTTTGGAGCAACGGTTTTAATTGCTTGTTAATTAGCGTAGTTTGCGTTAAGCCACGCCCCCAAAAAAGAAAACAACAACAACAAAAAAATATAATAATATGTGCAACACTTGCTGCCACACATTTGTTTTTCGCTACATCTTTCATTTTGCTCTGTTTTGTTTTCTTCTTCTTTTTCTTGTTTGTTGTTTTTTTTGTCCCTCGTTAGCCATACAATTTTTGGTATGTCACGTTTATATACGGTTAATTATTGATGTACAATGTGTCACACACACACACACATACACACACACATTGGGATAGCTGACATGCCATTGATGGAATTTAACAACTGTGCAAATATTTGACAAACGGCTGACAGCCAGACCTATGAACAGTGGGACAGATGTACGTATGGACACATTGACGCTGTGTATGAATAGACTGACAGACTCTCTGACTGACTGACTGCCTGTCAACGAACCCGAATCCGTAACAAGGAACAAAACCAAACCACGCGCCAAATCGTTCATTGACGCGTGAGCGTGTGAAAATTGACTGGCTTTCAACGCCTCGACCATCGTTGCATCTACTGTGAGTGCTTCACCTATTCGAGGTGCGAGGGTATTCACAAAAGTTCATAATTAAATATAAACAAATTGGTAGTAACGAGAAGGAAGTAGTAAGTGACGAGTAAAAAGTGGCGAGTAATAAGTGACGAGTAAAGAGTGACGAGGGTTAAGTGACGAGTAATAATTGACGAGAAATTAGTAACGAGTAATAATTGCCGAGTAATAAGTAAAGAGAAAAAAATTGCATGTAATAAGTGATAAGTAATAAGTGACGGCTACGAAATGACGAGTAATAAGGGACGAGTAAAAAGTGACAAGTAATAAGTGACGAGTCAAGAGTGGAGCATGAAAGTAATAAATTAAGTGACGAGTATTAAGTGACGATTAACGAGTAATAAGTCACGAGTAATAAATAACGAATGTCAAGTATTAAGTGACGAGTAATAAGTGACGAGTAAAGAGTGTCGAATCTTAAGTGGCGAGTTATAAGTGACTAGTAAAGAGTGACGAGTAATAAGTGATGAGTATTAAGTGACAAGTAATAGGTGACGAGTAAAAAGTAACGAGTAATAAGTTGCATATAATAAGTGATGAGTAATAAGTGACGACTACGAAGTGACGAGTAAGAAGAGGCGAGTAAAAAGTGACAAGTAATAAGCGACTAGTCAAAAGTGGAGCGTGAAAGTAATAAATTATAAGAGACGAGTATTAAGGAGAGTCAAAACTTAGTGATAAATAAAAAGCGACAAGTAAAATTTAACGAGCAAAAATGGACTAGTAATAAAACAATACAAGGATAAAATGTACAGAAATAATCAACAAGGAAAAAGTGACGAGTAATGAATATGAGTAAAAACTAGCGAGTAATACGAGTTATAAAAAAGATCTTAAATAATAAGTGCCAGTAATTTGCGACGAGTATCTAATGATGAGTAATAAGTGACGAGTAACTAGCAATATGCATGTCAATAAGTAACGAATGAAACCAACGAGTAGTTAAAAGAGGCGAGTAATTACTTAAAAATAAACTTCAGATAGAGTTGTGAGCAATGAATGTAAAGTTGATTAACTGTGACGAGTAACGAGTGACGAGTAACGAGTAACGAGTGATGAGTAACGAGTATGCGTAAAAGAATAAGCTAAAGTCTAATATTCTTATATAGTCAAGCTTCAAGCTTGTAGTGTTCTAAGACTGTTGCTTGCTTGCCTAAAGCAAAGCTGTTTTACTGTAAATAGTAGATAAACTTTTGTTAACAACCTCGAATGTACATGTCTCTGCAAGCTAGTGCATGTCTGTAACATCATATTATTATTTTTTGTTACTGCTGCTTGGAATGTTTGCTTGTGTGTGTGTGCGTGTGTGTGGCAGGCAGCAGAGCATTCATATTATTTTCACACAGCGAAACGTAACGAAACAACGCAAAGCTGATGACAAGGACAACGACAACGACGCCGACGACGATGTGCGCTCGACAAATGTCAGCGGCAATATTTGTACAGCACTACAAAAACATTCACAAGAATCGAAAGAGAGACAAAGAGTGTGAGAGAGAGAGAAAGAGAGAGAGAGTAGTGTGAAAGAGTAGCTGCAATAGTTACATGGGGGCGTGGCAGTTGATGTTTTATAAGTAAACGAAATGTTCAACTGACACTAAAAGGATAAGCGCATTAAGGCATTTACTTTGCAATGCGAATCGACTGCCAGTTGCCATAGATGAGAAGAGGGACGACGGCCGAAAGAACGAGAGAAAAAAAAATAATGCAGCACATTAATGTTTATAAAGTTGACTTGAGCGACCAGCGAAGCGACTTGTGCCATGGTTTGGCATAACATTTTCTTGTCTTGCAGCAGCCGCTGGGCAGCTGCAGCAGCAGCAGCAGCAGTATGTGGCAGTCATGTGGGTTACAGCAATGTTGCAGCAAGTAGACAAACAAGCTGCATAGAGTTTCATGTACTTGTACGACATACACACAAAAGCGCAACAAACAAGCAACAACTGTAACTGGCCTCGAGCTGCCAGCAATTGCAATGCGCTGCGCTAACAAAGGACATGCAACAGCTGGCTAGCAGGGGGAGGTGGCGGAAGTGTAGAAGAAGGCTATGGCTATAGTGACAAGCAACAATATCAACAGTAGAGCACAGCGCGCGACAACAATGCAACAAGAGCAACAACAACAGTAACAGCAACAGCAACAACAACAACAACAACAATGCAAGAACCACACTGTGGTTCCACTTAATCCCGAGTCCATTGTGTTTGCACTTATTATGACGCCCATTCAGCATTGTCTTGGCCTAATGCTGTTGACTCAAGGCACAATGGCGCCTCTGGCTAGCAAAATTTCCAAGTAGTTTCAAGCTGCTCTCTCTCCCGCTCTCTCTCTTTGACTTTGCCTAACACAATTTTATGCTTTATCAGCGATGCGAACTTTTGTTTGTGCTTTATTTTTGTTGCCAGCATATAATGAACACCAGCGAGTTCTCACTCTCTCTCTCTCTCTCTGTCTACGCTGCTTCACTGTCTGCCATGTAGAGGGGTAGGTGTAGCTATAGTTAAGGTTTCACAAGGGGGCTGCGGTTGGTACTTAAGCCGCGTGTGTTAAGGTTACACTTTTGTTTTGTTCACTGTCGCAGTTACTTTTCCGCTTCCTCCTCTCTCTCTCTTTCTCTCTTGTCAGTAGACATAACGCGACCAGACGGCGCCCATTGGCGCCAGACGCATCCCTCTTTTGCGTAACCTTTTTGCCGCATTGAAGAAAATAAGAATAAATTTTTCTGGCAACTGTTTATTTTTTTTTTTTGTGTAAATCGATAAAAATGACTATGAACATATAGATAGCTATATCGCTAAAATTAAAAGTCAACTTAAAGCGCTTCAAATGACGTCAATAAGATATAGCTAAAAAAAAAAAAAAATTTTAATCTTACGCAATTTTTCTGCTCAATTTTCTTTTGTTTAGTGTGTGGCAAATAATTTTTTTTACTTTTCGTTTGTTTGCATAATAAGAAAATTGTAATAAAATTTTGAAATATTATTAATTTGTTTTTATTTTTCAATTTATTTTATAATTAAAATTTTTTTGTCAAATTCGATTTGTAGCAATTTTCATATATTTTATTTTTAGCATTTAATTTCAATTATAACAAGTAAGAAAGTTATAGTCGAGTGTGCTCGACTATATAATACTCGGTGCCCAAAGTTATATTATATATTTATTTTGCTCGTGCTGCGCACTCGCCAATTTAAGTTAATATAAAAAAAAAAATTAAAAAAAAAAATTTTAAAAAAAAAATTTAAAAAAAAAATCGTCTCGGGAATCGAACCGCGGACCTCATGCACGCGAGTTCAACCCTCTAACCACTGAGCCACGCTCTTCACAAGTGTGAGAAACACTGAGTAAATGTTGCCGTCTTATGGGGTGAGAACAGCAAGCAAGCGTACGCCTCTCAACTTTTGAAATTTGAAATGTGTATAACTTCCATGTTTATTATCCGATCTGTACCAAATTTGTACACAACGTCCAGATAAACATATTCTAACTTTGTACCAAAATTCAGTTCTGTAGCTTGGCTGGGTGTGGGTGAAGTGGTGTGTTCAAAATGGTTTTCATCGATTTGTGGAGGCGGAGGGGGGCGTGGCAAAAATCCAAAATAAACTTGATCTGCCTGCAAACACTACAAACACTATGCAAAAAAAATTAAGTCTCTATCTCTTATAGTCTCCGAGATCTGTGTGTTCATACGGACGTACAGACGGACAGACGGACAGACGGACAGACGGTCAGACGGACAGACGGTCAGACGGACAGACGGACAGACGGACAGACGGACATGCTCCAATCGACTCGACTGTTGATCCTGAGTCAGAATATATATACTTTATGGGGTCGGCCACGCCTCCTTATGGGTGTTACATACATTTGCTCTTGTCACTAACCCAATATACTCTTGGTTCCCAAAGGGCACCGAGTATAAAAATGTTAAATATTAAATTGAATGAAAAATTTGTTAGTAACTTTAAACGATTTACAGTTACATATTTTAATACAATGTTTAAATAGTTCTTAATTAATATTTATTTTACAATCTCTGTTTTTTTTTTTTTTCTACTACTTCTCACACTGTGTGCTCTCTGTCTCTTGTTCATATACAGTTTCCTCGCCTTGCCTGCACTGTTTGCATTAAAAGTTATTTTAATTTATATGCCAAGCACACACTCAACTCTCACACACACACACACACACATAGACATATATACAGTGTGAAGTAATTACAAATTGGCCTAAATGAAAGCAAAATTTAATTATAAATAATGTGAATATTTTTGTTGTAAGCTCGTTGCAAACTCTAGACACGAGTTGAGGTTTGAGCGGTTGCAAGCTTGTTGCTGGTTGCGAGATTGAGAGTGTGAGTGAGTGAGAGAGAGAGAGAGAGACCTTAATATAAATGAGCTTGCAATCAACTTGATACTCAATCAATTTGCACAACAAACCGAAACTAATTATGTTCTGTAAAAATTGAATGCCGATAAATCAATTCATTATGGCCACAAACACACAGTTACTGAGAGAGCGAAAGACACACAGAGAGAGAGAGAGAGAGAGAGAGATAAAGAGAAAGACACAAACAAACAGACAAATAAACAAGCATCGAAACGCACATGCTACATGCCATCAGGTCGCCGCGGTAAAACCTCATGCTGTTCATTAAGTTGCGCGCTCCCCCTCGTACGATTGTATGGAGCATGCCTCAGTCTCTGCTTGCGCACCTCAACCCTCAGCGACAGTCTCAGTTACAGTCTCAGTCTCCGTCTCCGTCATATTCTCAGTCTGCTTCCCAGCCTCAGTCTTAGTCTCCTTCCCAGTCTCAGTCTCCTCCCCAGCCTCAGTCTCAGTCGCCTTCCCAGCCTCAGTCTTAGTCTGCTTCCCAGTCTCAGTCTCAGTCTCCTTGGCAGCCTTAACCTCTGTCTCAGTCTCAGTCTTCGTCTCAGTTGCCAGCGTCAGCCTCTGCGTCAGCTTCTGCGTCAGCTTCTGCGTCAGCCTCAGCTATTCGTTTATTTATTTTTCTAGGTCAGGCGCTGAGAAAATGTTCGCTCTTCCAAATATTTGTGGCATTTTTCTTTATGTTATACCCTGTAAAATAATATATTTTATATTAGGTTCGTTTCACTTAGCAAAATCTTTTTCATTATAAATAAATCTATCATATACAGGGTATTTTCAAGTCGTTCACTTTACATTACATGTTTTTTTTTTCTTTGCTAAACATAAATAACTATGATTTCAATTTTTGCATATGCTTAACTTGGTTTTACCCTCAGCTAACAATTGCTTGCACAACTGTTAAATACCCTGTAAAATTTCATTAAACAAATTTCAGCCACAACTTGCTTGTCGCATTTTATTTTTTTTATTCTTTTTTATTTTACTTTAATTTTTTTTTTTGTCGGGTATTTTCATAGTCAGTCATAGCGCTGCTTGCTTACATTTCTCACTTGTTTTTTACATTATTTTCGTTCTTTTTTTTTTGTCGCTATCCATTTGGGCAGACAAATGGCGACGCAGTTTTGTGGCGCCACTAGTGCTATCTCTCTCTCTCACTCTCTCTGCCTCTCACTCTTACCCGGACTCCAGACTCATGCTTGTCTTTAGTTGCTAACGAATTTTTACTGCAAGCATTTCGTTAGCTGGCATAAAATGAAATGAATTCAATGGCGGCTGCTGCTGTTGCTGTTGCTGTTGCTGTTGCTGTTGCTGCTGTTGCTGCTGTTGCTGCTGCTGTTGCTGCTGTTGCTGCTGCTGCTGCTGCTGCTTAGTCGCACTCATAGTTCCTGTTGATCAACATTGCGTGTGGCAAGTTTGTGGGTTGGGGCAGCACAATATTGATTTCGTGCCGCATTGCACATTAAAGTGTCAGAGTGAAAGTTTTCTTTTTCAATTTTTTTTTTATTATTTGTTTGTTTTGTGGCTCTGTGTGACAAGCATAGTTAGACGGTTACTCTTCAAGCTGTCAGATTCATCAGCTGCTGTCAGCTGAATATAACACGCGCGCAGCATGCCCAACGTCAACGTCAATACACAGAAAGTAGCCTCATTTTACATTTCTATAGAAAACAGAGAAAAGAAAAGGACAAAAAAAAGCAGCAGCAGCAGCAGCAGCAGCAGCAGCAGCAGTAGTAGTAGTAAGAGGAACAAGTCTGAACAAGTACTTTTAGGCTCATATTCTCTCTCTCTCTCTTACACTCGCTCTCTCTCTCTCTCTCTCTCTCTCTATGTGTGCTGCGTGTTTGTATAAACTTTTTTCATTAGGCTTCACTTACAGTGGAAATTGTGGAAAATGTTTGCTGAAAAAAGCCAAAGTCAGTTTATAAAAGCATTTGCTATCTCTTTCACTCTCTCTCTATCTCTCTCTCTCTACATATTTATATTTGTAAAAAATTTTGCGGTAAAACTGTTGAGTGCGCTACGCTGCCGACTTATTGGTAAAAATATTTTGTGTCAAATTAATTAAAAACTTTTCATTTTCATTTTCATTTTAATTTAATTTTTTTTTTTTTTTTGAAATGATTTCATGCACAAAAGTCAAAGTCAAAAAAGCAAGGAAATACGAGAAATGAGATAGAAGCAAAGAGAATAATGTATAAAGAGATTGCAAAAGACGTTGACAGTTTTGACATTTTATGTAAATTTTTTTTTGGTTTTTTTTTTTTGTTTTTTGTTCACTTTTCATTTATATTAACTACACTTCTTGTCTATTTCCTCTTCTTCTACTTCTTTATACGCTTCACTTACAATTTCCGTTTCCGTTGTCGTTGCCATTGCCATTGCCTTTTCCGTTTTGAGTTTTTTTTGGCTTAGAAAAGCGCAGCTCAAATTTCTTGCAGTTCATTTTCTAGCTAATGATTCTTATTTCTGCTTTCAAGCTTCGACTGCTTAAGCATCGCTGGCATTGATTGAAATCTAAATCCAGCACAAAGTGAATGTGTGTATGTGTGTGAGAGAGAGAGAGAGAGAGAGAGAGAGATAGAGCTAGTGACTGCACTTGTTTCAGTTGACTAATTCGCTTGGCACAGTTGCTGCTGCTGTTGCTTATTGATTGACTTTTTATGGCAATATGTTGCGACTGTCTGTTGGCTTGTTGCATGCATGCTAACCATTTGTGCCACATGTGCATTGAAGCTGCTGTCAATTGTTTTTGATCGACTACTGCGCGCTGTCAGTCAGTTTCAATGCAATGCAATTAAAAGAAGAAAAAAACTAATGAGCAACAGAGCGACAGAGAGAGAGAGAGAGAGAGAGAGCGAGATAGAGTGAAAGATAGAATGACTAAGTGAAAGTCTCAGATTGCTGTCAAGCTGCTGCTGCTGCTGCTGTTGCTGTTGCTTGTTATGGCAATTGCTTTGGCTGATGCGACCCACGGGACGTATACGTTATATCTAAATTGTTTCTACAGCCATTTAGCAGTTGCCATTAACTTTTTAGTTGGCATTTTAAGCCTGTTAAGCAACAATTTGCCAAGGCAACACACATTTTGCTAGCGGCACACGAACAGCACACGACGGACAGACAGACGGTCGCACAGATTGTATGCTTCGCTGCCTATGCTGCCGGGCGACCTACAAAATATTTTATAATGAGTTAATTTAAAGCCCAGGGCTATCGTGACTGGCTACATGAAGCGTTGACATCTTTTTGTGGCACACTAAATGCTTTTGCGCAAAAAGCAATTTCAATTAGTGACGCAGGCAGCACGCTTAAGGCAGCTCAAAACTTGTAGCCCAACATTTTTTTGTTGTTGCACATCAAATGTGAAAAATTTAAATACAAAAATATTTTGGTGTGCGCTCTGTCGCTGAAATAATGAAAATATGTTAGAACATTGGGGGAAAGCTATGCAAATCTCTCTCTGTCTCTCTCTCTCTCTCTCTGTCTCTTGCTATATGTGTGTTGTATAGAAAATTAAATTGTGGAAAATGTGAGCATAAATAGCAGAAAGAAAAGCAAAAAAAAAAAAAAAAAAAGAAAATATGACAAACAACTGAAACTCATTTACCTACGATGCTGAGTATAAAACAAAATTCTAAAAGCAAAACCATAAAACGCAACTATTCTGGCATCTCATGCCGCCATCAAATTGTCAGACAGTCGACATGCGACAAGCGAACAGGCAAACAGGCGACAGTCGACAAATGACGATGATGCAAAAGATAAAGTTGATCCTAATGATGATCATTATGTTGTTGAAGCTGAATGACAAGCATATTTCTGCTACAATGACGATGACTATGATAATAATGATGATGATATGGCAACGCTAGCTAAACTCAAATGCAAGATAGACAAGCGGAAATGCTAAGGCAACTTCCGTGTCGACGTCATTCCGTTGATCTATGCGAACTGTCATTCTTCTGTCTATCCATAAAACACATACGAGTTTCTGTATGTATGTGTTCTGTCTCTCTCTGTGTTTCGTTCTCTCTCTCTCTCTGTGTATGTTTGCCAAGCTAAAAACTTTGTTTATGCATTTCGTTTATTTGTCAGTGCGCTTAGTTTTCAATGCTGTCATAGTGCAAGCAGTACACTGCCACAAAACTATAGAAAATATTTATGAATATTAAAAAAATTAAAAAAAAACAAATAAATTTTATATGAAATGTTGGTAATGAGACTAGATTAATATTCAGCTAAAGGGAAAAAATTAAAATAAAAATACTTAAAAAAAAAATTAAATTAAATAAAATTAAATTTAAATAAATGAAAATATAAAAAATTAAATTTAATAGAATTATAAAAATATTAATTTAAAAATAATTCATTAATTTAAAATAATATAAATAAAATAATGTAAATTATAATGAATAAATTAAATAAATTTAAAGGCGTTATAATAAATAAAAATAAATTGAAAAAATATAGAATAAATTAATAATTAAATAATAATCAGCTTATTTTAATTTAAAATAATTAAAAAAAAAAATTTTTTTAAAAATTTGAAATAAACAATAATATAAAAAAACACATAAAAAATAAATAAACAAATGAAACAAATTTGAAAATTTTGAATATAACTTTTTTAACATTTTTTTCCAACCTTTTATAAAAAAAAAAACATAAAAAAAAAAAATAAGTAAATAGTAAATAAAAAAAAAACATAAAAAATAAATAAATAAAAATAAAAATAAAATAAATAAAAAAATAATTTTATACAATTTGCATTTCGTGTGGAAAATCGCTTAAAATTCAATTTGCCAATGTCGTCAAGTGTGCGGCGCATTTGTCAAACAAAATATAAAGCCAAACATGAAACAGTGGTATGAGACATGCTTAGAAACTGCTAAAAAAAAAACATAAATTAAGCAGCTGCTAAGCTTAAGAGGGAAAAAGAAAGACTCGGAATAAGATGAGCAAAAAATGTTGCCAGTTATATGAAAGGATAAAAAAAAGAAGAATTTTAAAAAAAAAAATATTATTAAAATTTATTTAATTTTTTTTTTATTATTAATTTTATTTTATTTTTTTATTTATTTTATTTTTATTTTTATTTATTATTTATTTATTTTTTATGTTTTTTTTTATTAACTATTTATTTATTATTTTATTATTAATTTATTATGTTATTTATTAAGCAGCTGCTAAGCTTAAGAGGGAAAAAGAAAGCCTTTGGAATAAGATGAAAAAAAAATGTTGCAAGTAATATGAAATGATGAAAAAAAGAAGAATTTAGAAAAATAAAATATTATTAAAACTTATTAAATTTTTTTTTATTATTTTATTTTTTATTTTATTTTTTTATTTATTTTATTTTATTTTATTTTTATTTTTATTTATTTATTTTTTATGTTTTTTTTTTATTTACTATTTACTTAATATTTTTTTTTATGTTTTTTTTTTATAAAAGGTTGGAAAAAAATGTTAAATAAGTTATATTCAAAATTTTCAAATTTGTTTCATTTGTTTATTTATTTTTTATGTGTTTTTTTATATTATTGTTTATTTCAAATTTTTTAAAAAATTTTTTTTTTTATTATTTTAAATTAAAATAAGCTGATTATTATTTAATTATTAATTTATTTTATATTTTTCAATTTATTTTTATTTATTATAAAATCTTTAAATTTATTTGATTTTTATTTAATTTATTCATTATATTTTACATTATTTTATTTATATTATTTTAAATAAATGAATTATTTTTAAATTAATATTTTTATAATTCAATAAAATTTAACTTTTTATATTTTAATTTATTTAAATTTAATTTTATTTAATTTAATTTTTTTAAAGTATTTTTATTTTAATTTTTTTCCCCTTTAGCTGAATATAGTCTCATTACCAACATTTCATATAAAATTTATTTCTTTTTTTTAATTTTTTGAATATTCATAAGTATTTTCTATCATTTTGTGGCAGTGTGCTGCTTGCACTATGACAGCATTGAAAACTAAGCGCACTGACAAATAAACGAAATGCATAAACAAAGTTTTTAGCTTGGCAAACATACACAGAGAGAGAGAGAGAACGAAACACAGAGAGAGACAGAACACATACATACAGAAACTCGTATGTGTTTTATGGATAGACAGAAGAATGACAGTTCGCATAGATCAACGGAATAACGTCGACACGGAAGTTGCCTTAGCATTTCCGCTTGTCTATCTTGCATTTGAGTTTAGCTAGCGTTGCCATATCATCATCATTATTATCATAGTCATCGTCATTGTAGCAGAAATATGCTTGTCATTCAGCTTCAACAACATAATGATCATCATTAGGATCAACTTTATCTTTTGCATCATCGTCATTTGTCGACTGTCGCCTGTTTGCCTGTTTGCCTGTTCGCTTGTCGCATGTCGACTGTCTGACAATTTGATGGCGGCATGAGATGCCAGAATAGTTGCGTTTTATGGTTTTGCTTTTAGAATTTTGTTTTATACTCAGCATCGTAGGTAAATGAGTTTCAGTTGTTTGTCATATTTTCTTTTTTTTTTTTTGTTTGCTTTTCTTTCTGCTATTTATGCTAACATTTTCCACAATTTAATTTTCTATACAACACACATATAGCAAGAGACAGAGACACAGAGAGAGAGAGAGAGACAGAGAGATTTGCATAGCTTTCCCCCAATGTTCTAACATATTTTCATTATTTCAGCGACAGAGCGCACACCAAAATATTTTTGTATTTAAATTTTTCACATTTGATGTGCAACAACAAAAATATTTTGGGTTACAAGTTTTGAGCTGCCTTAAGCGTGCTGGCTGCGTCACTAATTGAAATTGCTTTTTGCGCAAAAGCATTTAGTGTGCCACAAAAAGATGTCAACGCTTCATGTAGCCAGTCACGATAGCCCTGGGCTTTAAATTAACTCATTATAAAATATTTTGTAGGTCGACCCGGCAGCATAGGCAGCGAAGCATACAATCTGTGCGGCCAGTCTGTTCTGTCGTTGGTGCTGTTCGGTGCTGGCTCGCAAAATGTGTGTTGCCTTGGCAAATTGTTGCTTAACAGGCTTAAAATGCCAACTAAAAAGTTAATGGCAACTGCTAAATGGCTGTAGAAACAATTTAGATATAACGTATACGTCCCGTGGGTCGCATCAGACAAAGCAATTGCCATAACAAGCAACAGCAACAGCAGCAGCAGCAGCAGCTTGACAACAATCTGAGTCTTTCACTTAGTTTTTCTATCTCTATCTCTCTCTATCTCTCTGTCGCTCTCTCTCTTGCTCATTAGTTTTTTCTTTTAATTGCATTGCATTGAAACTGACTGACAGCGCGCAGTAGTCGATCAAAAACAATTGACAGCAGCTTCAATGCACATGTGGCACAAATGGTTAGCATGCATGCAACAAGCCAACAGACAGTCGCGACGTATTGCCATAAAAAGTCAATCAATAAGCAACAGCAGCAGCAGCAAGAACAGCAGCAGCAACTGTGCCAAGCAATTAGTCAACTGAAACAAGTGCAGTCACTATCTCTATCTCTCTCTCTCTCTTTCTCTCACACACACATACACACATTCACTTTGTGCTGGATTTAGATTTCAATCAATGCCAGCGATGCTTAAGCAGTCGAAGCTTGAAAGCAGAAATAAGAATCATTAGCTAGAAAATGAACTGCAAGAAATTTGAGCTGCGCTTTTCTAAGCCAAAAAAAACTGAAAACGGAAAAGGCAACGGCTACGACAACGACAACGACAACGGAAACGGAAATTGTAAGTGAAGCGTATAAAGAAGTAGAAGAAGAGGAAACAAGCTGAAATAGACAAGAAGTGTAGTTAATATAAATGAAAAGTGAACAAAAAACAAAAAAAAAAAACCAAAAAAAAAATTTACATAAAATGTCAAAACTGTCAACGTCTTTTGCATTCTTTATACATTATTCTCTTTGCTTCTATCTCATTTCTCGTATTTCCTTGCTTTTTTGACTTTGACTTTTGTGCATGAAATCATTTCAAAAAAAAAAAAAAAATTCAAATTAAAATGAAAATGAAAATGAAAAGTTTTTAATTAATTTGACACAAAATATTTTTACCAATAAGTCGGCAGCGTAGCGCGCTGAGTTTTATCAAAATTTTTTACAAATATAAATATGTCGAGAGAGATGAGAGAGAGTGAAAGAGATAGCAAATGCTTTTATAAACTGACTTTGGCTTTTTTCAGCAAACATTTTCCACAATTTCCACTGTAAGTGAAGCCTAATGAAAAAAGTTTATACAAACACGCAGCACACATAGAGAGAGAGAGAGAGAGTGTGTGTAAGAGAGAGAGAGAGAATATGAGCCTAAAAGTACTTGTTCAGACTTGTTCCTCTTACTACTACTACTGCTACTGCTGCTTTTTTTTGTCCTTTTCTTTTCTCTGTTTTCTATAGAAATGTAAAATGAGGCTACTTTCTGTGTATTGACGTTGACGTTGGGCATGCTGCGCGCGTGTTATATTCAGCTGACAGCAACTGATGAATCTGACAGCTTGAAGAGTAACCGTCTAACTATGCTTGTCACACAGAGCCACAAAACAAACAAACAAATAATAAAAAAAAATTGAAGAAGAAAACTTTCACTCTGACACTTTAATGTGCAATGCGGCACGAAATCAATATTGTGCTGCCCCAACCCACAAACTTGCCACACGCAATGTTGATCAACAGGAACTAAGAGTGCGACTAAGCAGCAGCAGCAGCAACAGCAGCAGCAACAGCAGCAGCAACAGCAGCAACAGCAGCAGCAACAGCAGCAACAGCAGCAGCAGCCGCCATTGAATTTCATTTCATTTTATGCCAGCTAACGAAATACTTGCAGTAAAAATTCGTTAGCAACTAAAGACAAGCATGAGTCTAGAGTCCGGGTAAGAGTGAGAGGCAGAGAGAGAGAGAGAGAGAGAGCTAGCACTAGTGGCGCCACAAAACTGCGTCGCCATTTGTCTGCCCAAATGGATAGCGACAAAAAAAAAGAACGAAAATAATGTAAAAAACAAGTGAGAAATGTAAGCAAGCAGCGCTATGACTGACTATAAAAATACCCGGCAAAAAAATAAAATTAAAGTAAAATTAAAAAGAATAAGAAAAATAAAATGCGACAAGCAAGTTGTGGCTGAAATTTGTTTAAAGAAATTTTACAGGGTATTTAACAGTTGTGAAAGCAATTGATATAAGAAAAATGTTAGTTGAGGGTAAAACCAAGTTAAGCATATGCAAAAACTGAAATCATAGTTATTTATGTTTAGCGCAAAGAAAAAAAAAACATGTAATGTAAAGTGAACGACTTGAAAATACCCTGTATATGATAGATTTATTTATAATGAAAAAGATTTTGCTAAGTGAAACGAACCTAATATAAAATATATTATTTTACAGGGTATAACATAAAGAAAAATGCCACAAATATTTGGAAGAGCGAACATTTTCTCAGCGCCTGACCTAGAAAAATAAATAAACGAATAGCTGAGGCTGACGCAGAAGCTGACGCAGAGGCTGACGCTGGCAACTGAGACGAAGACAGAGACTGAGACAGAGGTTAAGGCTGCCAAGGAGACTGGGACTGAGACTGGGAAGCAGACTAAGACTGAGGCTGGGGAGGAGACTAAGACTGAGGCTGGGGAGGAGACTGAGACTGAGACTGGGAAGGAGACTGAGACTGGGAAGCAGACTAAGACTGAGGCTGGGAAGCAGACTGAGAATATGACGGAGACTGAGACTGTAACTTAGACTGTCGCTGAGGGTTGAGGTGCGCAAGCAGAGACTGAGGCATGCTACGAGGGGGGCGCGCAACTTAATGAACAGCATGAGGTTTTACCGCGGCGACCTGATGGCATGTAGCATGTGCGTTTCGTGGCTTGTTTATTTGTCTGTTTGTTTGTGTCTTTCTCTCTATCTCTCTCTCTCTCTCTCTCTCTCTGTATCTTTCGCTCTCTCAGTAACTGTGTGTTTGTGGCCATAATGAATTGATTTATCGGCATTCAATTTTTACAGAACATAATTAGTTTCGGTTTGTTGTGCAAATTGATTGAGTATCAAGTTGATTGCAAGCTCATTTATATTAAGGTCTCTCTCTCTCTCTCTCACTCACTCACACTCTCAATCTCGCAACCAGCAACAAGCTTGCAACCGCTCAAACCTCAACTGGAGTCTAGAGTTTGCAACGTGCTTACAACAAAAATATTCACATTATTTATAATTAAATTTTGCTTTCATTTAGGCCAATTTGTAATTACTTCACACTGTATATATGTCTATGTGTGTGTGTGTGTGTGTGAGAGTTGAGTGTGTGCTTGGCATATAAATTAAAATAACTTTTAATGCAAACAGTGCAGGCAAGGCGAGGAAACTGTATATGAACAAGAGACAGAGAGAAAGTGTGAGAAGTAGTAGAAAAAAAAAAAAAAACAGAGATTGTAAAATAAATATTAATTAAGAACTATTTAAACATTGTATTAAAATATGTAACTGTAAATCGTTTAAAGTTACTAACAAATTTTTCATTCAATTTAATATTTAACATTTTTATACTCGGTGCCCTTTGGGAACCAAGAGTATATTGGGTTAGTGACAAGAGCAAATGTATGTAACACCCATAAGGAGGCGTGGCCGACCCCATAAAGTATATATATTCTGACTCAGGATCAACAGCCGAGTCGATTGGAGCATGTCCGTCTGTCCGTCTGTCCGTCGTCCGTCTGACCGTCTGTCCGTCTGACCGTCTGTCCGTCTGTCCGTCTGTCCGTCTGTACGTCCGTATGAACACACAGATCTCGGAGACTATAAGAGATAGAGACTTCATTTTTTTTGCATAGTGTTTGTAGTGTTTGCAGGCAGATCAAGTTTATTTTGGATTTTTGCCACGCCCCCCTCCGCCTCCACAAATCGATGAAAACCATTTTGAACACACCACTTCACCCACACCCAGCCAAGCTACAGAACTGAATTTTGGTACAAAGTTAGAATATGTTTATCTGGACGTTGTGTACAAATTTGGTACAGATCGGATAATAAACATGGAAGTTATACACATTTCAAATTTCAAAAGTTGAGAGGCGTACGCTTGCTTGCTGTTCTCACCCCATAAGACGGCAACATTTACTCAGTGTTTCTCACACTTGTGAAGAGCGTGGCTCAGTGGTTAGAGGGTTGAACTCGCGTGCATGAGGTCCGCGGTTCGATTCCCGAGACGATTTTTTTTTTTTTAATTTTTTTTTAAAATTTTTTTTTTTAATTTTTTTTTTTATATTAACTTAAATTGGCGAGTGCGCGGCCACGAGCAAAATAAATATATAATATAACTTTGGGCACCGAGTATTATATAATCG
>JBAMBR010001305.1:0-10141 GCA_037044475.1 Zaprionus obscuricornis
TCTATTTGCATATAATTTTTATTTAATTATATTTAAATGTATTTAATTTATTCTTTTATTTAAAATTACTATTTTTTTTTTTTATTTTTTAAATGTAATTTTTATAATTTTCATTTTTTCATTTTATTATAATTTTTTTTTATTTAAAATAATTTTATTTTTGATTTAATTTTTACTACAATTTACATTTTATTTATTTTTATTTTTTTTTATTTTATTAATTTTATTTTTTTTCAAAATTGAATTTATATTTATTTTCTAAATAAATTTTCTCGACAATTTATTTTGATTTTTATTAGTTTTTTTCCCCTAATTAATTTCGTATTATTTATATTTTTTATTTTAATTTTTACAACAATTTACATTTTATTTTTTTTTTTTTTTTTTTTATTAACTTAACTTTTTTTTCAAAATTGAATTTATATTTATTTTCTAAATAAATTTTCTCGACAATTTATTTTGATTTTTCTTAGTTTTTTTCCCCTAATTAATTTCGTATTATTTATAATTTTTATTTTAATTTTTACAACAAAAAAAATAAAATAAAATGTAAATTATTTTATTTTTTTTTATTTTATTAATTTAACTTTTTTTCAAAATTGAATTTATATTTATTTTCTAAATAAATTTTCTCGACAATTTATTTTGATTTTTATTAGTATTTTTTCCCCTATTTTATTTGCATATTTTCCTTTACATTATCAACACAATTTTCAATACAATTTCTACAGTCATTAAATTCAAATTTGATTTATTTATGTTGCCATAAATTTGCTATTAAATAATAGAAAATTTAAGCACAGTGTGAGTATCGTTGTCTGTGCTCAGTTCTCAGTTCTCTCAGTGCTGAGCTCTTAGCTCTTAGCTCAGAGTTGTCAGTTTATATTGTAACGTGTATTGCTCTGAGCTTGAACTTAATGCACAAGTGTCTCAGTGGCCAAAGGACATTGCACTCATCATTATAAATCGAGTGTGTGCCGCAAGTTGAACTCATGTTAAGTAGCCAGTTGATTAGACATTAGTCAAATACATACACGCATATATATATATATAAAGAGCGAGAGCGAGAGACATAGATGAAACATGACAAGCCTTGAATAATATGTGTTATTAAGTGCGTTGAGGGATTCAGCAAACTGTATGAAAATTGAAGATAGAGAAATGGTTGAGGGAACTTGAGATTTGAGACTTTGGGACCTATGGGTCGCATTGAATTGAGTTGAGTTGAGTTGAGGAATCGTTCAGTCTGTTGGTCGCATTAGTTATGCAAACATTATGCCATTAATTGCATATCAAAATTGTTTCAGTGTTTGATTTGCAGTGCAAATTAGACTTGTATCTTGTTGATGTCTGTTGGAATTGATTTGTCTATACATTTGGGAGTTAAGCTTTATACAGTAGAAGCACCAGCAGCAGCATCAGCAGCATCTCTTCAGGCTCATTACAAAGTCACGAATACAGCGAAACAAAACTGGGCCAACTTGGACTTATGGACTTAGTCCAAGAAGTCGCTGTAAAACTAAGAACTAAGACACAGAGAGACAAAGAGACAAACAGACAAAACAGAAAGAGAAAATGAGATGAAGTGAAATGAGAGGAGAGGAGAGTGGAAAGTAGAGTGAAAAGTATGTGGTATGGCAGGCTGAGAGCAACTGTAAAAGTAATTTTATTATCAAATCCAACTTTAACAACTGCAGCTAGCAAGCTTCTTCCAGCTGCCGCTGTTACTTGCTCAGTTCTGTTCGTCCAACTTGTTATTTGGCTTGTAAGTTACAAAGTCCTGTTCGTGTCCTCGGGGTAATAAAACAAAACTTTGTGTTGAAAATGAAATTGTACAAGCAATGCCCAGGACACTAGAGGCCAGTGAGAACAAGAGCTGTAGAGCCTCGACCAATGAGAAGAGAAGAAGAAGCAACATAAGAAAAGCGAATGCAAGCAAAGCGCGTGCAAATGACAGAATGCCAGACCAAAAAGGATTTCACTAAAATGTAAATTTTATTTGTTTGCCTAAGAGATGTTTCTTTCACTCACACTCTCACGCTCGCTATTTCTCTTGCTCTCCTTTGAGGGCAAACTCTCTACATTGAGCTCACCCGCCGTTGTTTTCCACTTTTCTAATTAGTATTTCCATAAAGAATACTGTTGACCCAATATACTATACATGCGACTAGACAACATTGTGTATCCTCACTTGCCACTTGCCATTTGCCACGTCGCAGCGCAGCGCAACGTGTGCCAGCATACCACATGCCACACTACTACTACCTGCAACTTATCTACGAAAGCCATTAGTGGTATTTTTTTTCTTCTTTTTCTTTTTTTTTTCCCCCACTTCTTTTCTTTTTTGTTCAGCGTTCACTCAACAGTCAAGTAGCAGCTCAGTTTTTTTTCTCTCACATTTTTCTCTACTTTTCTCACGCTTTTCGTTCGACCTTTTTCTTTCATTTTTACAGCTTATTGTTATTCAACAGCAAAAGTTTCCTCTTCTCCAATTTTTATACTCTTAATATGCAAGTAATCATTTCTTATAAAACATTGTAAACTATGCTAAGATATTTACTATGTCTATAAAATTATATAGTTTATATATTCCTGAACACTCAGAGTAGCTGTGCTGCAAAGAGTTGCTTAGTTTTAAAGTTAAGTTTATGAAATTTGTTACAGCTACATTATATTGCTATACTAGGCATATGAAATGACAGTAGCTACATAGGACTCTGTATCTTATAGCTACTATAGGTCGGATCTTTGGAGAATTGAGTTTTTGTATACAAAACTTTTCTATTTTTTAAGTTATTCACTTAAAACTTACATAATTTAAGTTTAATAGTGGCAGCTATATTCCTGTAAAGTTTGATAATAATTAGACTACTATATCATATGGCTGTCATAGGAACAATCGGTAGAAAATTGAATTTTTGTATGAAAAACTTTTTTGTTTGTCTTGTAATTCGACTGAAACTTACAGAATTTGACTTTAGTATCGATTTATATATATCAAACAAATATTGTATAAATCGGACTACTATATCATATAGCTGCCATAGACAGCATTAGTGAAAAATTGAGTTTTTGTATGAAAAACTTTTTTCTTTCTTTAGCTATATACTTGAAACTCGGAGGGTTTAAGTTTAATAACGTCAGCTAGATTCTTATAAAGTTTCATTAAAATCGGACAACTATAACATATAGCTGCCATAGACAGCATCAGTGAAAAATTGACTTTTTGTATGAAAAACTTTTTTGTTCCGAAAGTCATGCGCACGAAACTTATAGAATATAGGTATAATACTGCCTAAATCATCTCTGTCAAGTTTCGCTTAAATCGCACAACTATATCATATCGCTGCCATAGCAGCAATTGATTGAACAGTGATTTTTGTATAAAAAAGGCTTTTGATCTTTAAGTTATCCGGTTGATACTCGAAGTATACCAGTACGAGCCTGCCAAATCAGAAAACTATATCATTTAACTGCCATAGAAACCTATCAATTTTTTGTCATAAAACATTATTTCCTTTTAATTTGAAAGCGTATTAAGCTCTCGGCGTGTCGCCAATAACTGTTTGTTCTCATTCTTGCTGCTGCTGCTGAGTAAAAGTCATAAGAAGTTTGAAAGGTTTTTTCGCTGCGTAACTCACTTCAGTTTTGCCCGTTGCCCTTTCTTCTGCAACTATATATTTCTCTCTCTCTCTCTTTCTCTCTCTCTTTTGCTTTCTTGCTGCTCATCAACTCTTTTTCGTTCTCCCTCGCAGCATTTGGCATTTGGCCGAGATGCCTCAGTAGTTTTATGGGTGAATTGTGGTTCAGCTTAAATGCACTTTTAAATTTCCATTGAAATTGATCTTTAATGCCGCCGAATGCTGAACGTGGCGACGTTGCCATCAAAATGCGCTTTCCGCTTTCGACTTCAAGCAGCAGCAGCAGCAACAGTAGCAGCTATTAAGGCCGTATGGCAAAAGGGTTAAGAGAGAATGTGAAGAGTATGAAGAAGGCTAAGGAAGTATTCGCCAAGTGGCAAGTGGCATATAAATCGAGTGTGCAGTAGACAAGTACCAATGGCAGTTGCAAGTTGCATGGTTGCGAGTTGCAAGTACTTTGCTTGCCATCATTCTTTCATTTCCGTTGCGCATACGACATGTAAACACCCAAAGACGGCGAACAATAAGTCATAATGATGACTACGAGCTGCACGCAATACAAAATACAAAAAAAAAAAAAAAAAAAATACCAAAAAAAAAAAAAGATTGCAGTTGACAGTTAAGACTATAAAATACCACGCAAAAAAAAAAAAATAATTTTGACAACAATTTGCAAAAGTTTCAAGTGAAAAGCGAAGCAGATAATACAGGAAATTCTAATTGAAGCATAAAGTGTAGATAAACAATATACCCAACGAGAGCTGAACAACATTTACAGAGTATAACGAACCGCAGCGCAAACGTTTTGCAGCAATTGCAGCACGCACTGTGGCATCCTTCAATGCATTTTCGACTGGCATTTATTAACTGTTCACGTGCAGCGAACAAGCGATATTTCTTATGCATACACTGCAAATAAACAGGCATAACTAGCTATATAATCAAACTTGCCAAACAAAAAATCAATGCAGAAATGAAATAATTGAAAAGTAAAATGAAAAAACTTTCAAGCAATAAAATGAAATAATAAAAAATTGTAAGAAATCTAAAAAAAAAACTGAAAGAAAGCAAAAAGCAAATGAATGAACAGGAAATTCTAGCTACTAGCTGGCATAAAGAGAGAAATGGAAAAGCAAAAAAAAAATAGAAACAATTAGCAAAGTCATAAAATAAGCGCAGAGTAAGTCAATGAAGAAAAAGTAGAAAATAAATCAAGTCCAAAAAAAAAACAAAACAAAAAACAAAACAAAAAATATTGCTACGAATTTATAAGGCGAATAACAAGATTTTCAGGAATGAAACAAAACAAAAAAAATCAATGAGAAATATATGTGTGTAAGTGAGAGAGAGGGAGAGAGAGAGAGAGAGAAATTGAAGTTCGTTATGGCACGAAATGTGATATTACTTTTGGGCAAGTTGAGAGTGTTTTTGGTTTAGTTTCAGTTCGTGCTGCAGTGTTGGATTTTTTGGTTATGTGTCGCAGCAATGTTCAGAGAACTATGAACATTTACAGTTTGAGACTAGTTCGTCACATTGACAGAAATACATATATAGATATATAGAGAAAGAGAGAAATTCGAATAATATGAAACAGCAGCAAAAAGTGGAATAGATGAACGAAGAAATAGAAATAGGAATAGGAATTAAGCAAGCATTCAGCAATTGCTGCGTGACAGCATCTTTTTGACAAATTGAATTTGCCAAGAACGTGCTGTTGTTTCAGAACGCACCATTTGAACTGCAGCAGCAGTAGCAGCAGTAGCAGTAACAACAGCAGTTGCATCGATGATGATGCTGATGCTCAGCCCCTTGACGCACATACATACACACATATACATATAGCTATAGTTTGTGGCCAAGACAGCAACTAGCAGACAGTTAACAGTGGCTTAGCCTTACACTCTTGCCCCCCATTCCCCTCTCTCTCTCTCACTCTCTCTCCTTCTAGCAACTCCCGCACCTTACTTAGCTTGGCTCGAAAACTTTTCAATTACATTACGTTCCCAAGTTGATGTCAGTGCCAAGCAATGCTGTGCAGGGTAGGGTTGCACTATATGTGCTTGCAACACAAGGCAACGCAACGCCCGCTGACAAGTCATTAAAAGTGACAAATTGCGAAAATGGCTTCCAAGTCGAAGGGCTTAAAGCTACCAAAAAAAAAAAATGGAAAAAAAAAACAAAAGCAAAAGCAACTTTCTTGGCCCTGGCATTTAATTAGACTAAACTTAGTCTAGGGTGCAATACACACACTCTCTCTCTCTCTCTCTCTCTCTCTCTCTCTGGCTCACTGACTCTCTCAATCTCTGCTCTGCAGTGCAGCTAATGCAATTTATTAAATATTTACGTCCGAGACACAAACACAACGAGCGAAGTTTGTTAAACAGTTTATGAAATCTTTGCAGCCGACAACAACAGCAAGAACAACAAGTGCAACTTGCAGTTATAATACACAGACACACACACACACATACACACAGAAACATACATTTCAACCATAAGTGGCCCACAATGTTTTCTGCTCTTGACAAGTTTTAAAATCGACCAAAAAACATTTTGCTGAGAGAGAAAATTATTTGACTTGATTTTTAGCCTAATATTTTATTTGTTATACAATTTTCTTTATTTTCTATAGTTTGCTCATAGTATCCACTTCTCTCTCTCTCTCTCTCTCTCACTATCTCTCTTTCACTATCTCTCTCTCTTTCTTTCTTTCTTTATCTGTCTGTGTGTTTTTATAACCACAAAATGGCTTTTGAAAATATAATTTGCCTGCATGCAGAACAAGTCTTTGGTTTACCTTGCACAATTGTTCGTTACGCCTCTCAATGCCAACCAACCCCCACACCCACTTCCGCCTTTCTCCCCATAGAACACGCCCATTCATTTGGTCATATGTCAGTTTCATTTTACACTGTGCACAATGCATATTGCAACGGCTTTTGCTCCAATTATTTTTCACACAGTGTCTACTACGCACAGTGGTTAAAAAAATTTTTGAAGTTCTTATTTATATCTTTAAAAATTTTTTAAAAATTTTTTATATTTTTAAAAATTTTTAAATAATTTTTTATATCTTAAAAAAATTTTAAATTATTTTTTTATTTATTATATATTTTATATTTTTAAATAATTTTTAATAATTTTAAAAAAATTTTAAAAATTTGTAATTTAATATTTTAAAAAAAAAAATTGCTCTAAAAAATATTCTAAATATTTAATAAAAAATTTTAAATATTTGCAAACATTTTTTTAAATATTTTTAATTACAATTATAATAATTTAAACAAGTCTAAATTAAATAAAAATTTATTTTTTTAACATTATAAATTTCTCATTCATTGAAATTTGTTTTTGTTTTTTTTTTCCTTATTTATTCACAACATTTCTCACGGCGCTAAGCTTCAACCATTTTCCAGCCACATTTATAATTTTCAAATAAAAATGTTTTTTGTTTTTCTTTTTTGTTTTTGTTTTTTTGAGTTTCTTAAAATTTTCAATTAATCATCATCATGAACTTTACGTTGGCGTTTTTCTACCACTGTGCGTGAGTGTCAAATTGTTATCTTGTGACTCTGTGATTACAAGTAGCCGCAGCCAGCAGCAAACAGTAGCAGCCGGCGAGCATGCCACATACCACATGCCACAAGCAACTTTTAACATGCAAGCGAGAGAGAAAGAGAGAGAGAGAAAGAGAGAGTGAGTGGAAGAGCAAGTCAGTCACAGACTTGACTTAACTTGGCCAACGGTCAACGGTGCTTGGTAAATGGCAACTGTCAGTTTTGGCCAGCGGCTTCGTATTAACTGATTGATAGACTTCAGCTCAATAAATTCAATTGTCAGTGGGTGTTGCTGCTGCTGCTGCTGCCTCGTTGCCTCGTCGTTTCTTGTTACTTGTTGTTCTCTCACTTTGTCAGTTTCATTCGCTTGCTGTCTCTTTTCTTTGCTGTGCAGATTTATGCGCTGACTGCTGACTGCTGCCTGCTGCCTGCTGCCTGCTGCCGACTGCCGGCTAGCAGCTTCATGTCCTTTTAGCCTTATACATTTTTGTAGCCAGAACAAATTGTTAAGTTGCCAGCCACATGAGTCGCACTTGCTCTCTCACTCACTCGCACACACACACACACACTCAGTAGCTCAGTCACTTCCTATGCCACAATGCTCGTTACACAAAGCGCGCATATGACAAGCAATTTGTGTTTATTGCGTGGCCATAAAGATTTGTCCGCATAAACTGTGAGCCTGAGAGCCATTGACCTTCGTTAGAGTCAGTCACACACTAAACACACACACACACACACACATGCTCATGTAGTTAGTCACAGTGGCACAAGAGCATTTGGCGTCTCATTAAACGTTCATAAAGTTGCCTCGTTTTATGCTTTTGACTTTGCACTGCCTGCTGCCTGCTGCCTGTCGTCTGTCGCTTTTCTTTTGCCGCCTTTGCCGCTTGATTAATATGCAATTTCTTGATGGCAGCCGCCGCCATTAACACACACAAAGCACACACACACGACTAACACTAATACATTTATAAGCACTCATGTATATGTGTCTCAGTATCACTAGCTCTTTCTCTCTCTCTCACTCTATCTCTCTCTTTCTCTGTGTGCGTGTGTGTTTTTGAGCGCTTTTGGCTTTTGTTTGCTAAAGCGGAATAAAATAAAAAAAAAAAACGCTGTGGCACAAAAACAAAAGGGATAATTTAAACTCTGTCATAAACTAGGTTAGCATCACACAGCCACAACACACACTCATACACACACACACACACACTCAGACATACACCACCCACTTAACTGTTACTCTTATAATAACTGTCGGTTTTGCATTTTTTTCTCATTCTCTTCTTCATCATTCGCCGCTGCCGCTGCCACTGTCACTGCTTTAACAGTTGCTGTTGTTGTCGTTTTGTTCCCATTTTATTATATATATATTTTTTTTTTTTATTTTTTACTCATCTTTTTGCCAGACACAATACACGGCGCATTTATTTTATTCACATTTCTTTACATTTTACATATTTCTTTCTTTTTTTTCCGTGGGCGTTTTCAGCCTTTTTTGTGGGCGTGTGCCTGCGTCGGGTCATGCGGCATTATATGTGCTGCATGCATTTTTTATGCGTCGCACTGCCTTTTATCACATATGCATACAGCAAGTATCAGGTTTATTTTACTTTCCTCTTCTACTTTCCCCTCCCCTAACTCAGCACCTTCTCTGCTTCCTATGTCTATCTTTTTCATTTTTTCTATTTATTTTATTTTCATTTGTCTGCCACATAAATTGGCCACAAAGTTAAGCCGACTGCTGATATACTCTAAATAATGTGCAATTAATATTGCAATTTTTTTTTGAAATATTAAATATTATATTTAATAATTTTATAAGCAAATTTTACAAAAAAAAAAAATATTCAAAATATTTTTAGTAAATAATAAAAATTTGTTTTTATAAAATATTAAATAAATTACATATAATATATAAAAAATTTTCATTAATATTTAAAAATTATCTTAACGCTTAAATATTTTTTTTTAATAATCTAATATTATTTTACATAATTTTTAAGAATACTTTTATTTAGTTGAAAAATATTTTTTATAATTATAAATGGCTTGCAAATATTTTATATTTTTTTTTTTCAAAATATTTGTATAATTTTTGTAAAATATACTTTTTAATAATTGTAATATTTAAATAAAATAATATTAAATATTTTAATTATTTTTATTACAATATTAAACCAAAATTCAGCTGAAAACCTGTATAGACTATAATTTATTTAATGAGAAAATAAATAAATAATAAAAAACTTTATAATCATTTTCATATTTAATACAAATTTGTTTAAATAAATCTCATAAATCAATTTAGTTAGCAAAATAAATTAATTAAAATATATTTGTACATATATATAAATATAGATTGAAATGTATTTTGTTTTTTTCTATATTATATTATAACTGGCAGCTGGCTTTAGTCAAATTAATAAAATAATAAATCATAAAAGCATAAAAATAAAAAAAAAAAATTTTGCTATACAAATATTATTACAAAATGATTGAATGCACATTTTGGCTATACAATATTTTGTTTATTCTATATTTTTTTTCATTTTTTTTTTTAGTATCTCTCTTTCTCACTCTGTGCGTATATATATATATTTTTTATGTTATTATTGTTATTATTATTTTTTTTTTTTGTGTATTGCTTGGCCGCACAATTTTCAATATTTATAAAGACAAACAAATCCATGAATCTCTCTGACACGCCATGCAAAAAAAAAATTCAAGTACAGAAGAAGCTTTAAAATAAAATAATTTTTTTCATACTTATTTCGGTTTTGTGTTTTGTCTTTAGACTGACTAGCAAATATTATAGAAAACATATTTAAAAAAAAAATTTAGAATATTATTAAATGTTGTTCTATTTATTTGAAGATGAATAAATAAAAAAAATATATATAAATATAATTTTATAAAAATATGCATAAATTCCCTTTG
>JBAMBR010001307.1:0-32864 GCA_037044475.1 Zaprionus obscuricornis
TAAAAACTTCTACACGTACCTACTAAAAAGCAGTAAAGGCTAGCAAGTAGTAATCAAAGGTATTGAGCCGGAAATAACACCAGCTGAAGTCACAGGTGCACTGAAGGAGAAAGGTTTTAGTGTAAAAAATGTTATTAACATTTTGAACAGAGAAAAAAAGCCTCAACCTCTTTTCAAGGTAGAACTTTAACCCGAAACTAAAACCAAGCCTCTGAAAAAAAATTAAGTTAATTCTATTTTTACTCTCCAGTTCCTACTGCACCGCAGAATTACTGTAGAAGAGCCGACAAACCCGCACACTTCTGAGTTTACCGACAAACCCGCACACTTCGCAACTAAAATTGGCTTTAGAAAACACCGACCCCACTAAGCCACGATCATCAGCTTCCCCTCATCAACCAGGAGAACAGTCTATCAACTAAATTGAAACAATGATATGTAAACTTCAACAAAGTATGATGGATTTCATGTCATTCAAACCAGAACGTTTTGATTGAGCTGCTTTTACTCAAAAACAGACTAAGTTCAATGGCTCCACTCCGTATATCACTGTGGAATGCCAACGGCGTTTCACGGCATAAGCTTGAATTAAGTCAATTCCTTCATAACAAACATATCGACGTAATGTTCCTTGCAGAAATTCATCTTACAAATAAATATAATTTCCAAATTCGGGGGAACTTCTTCTACAACATAGACGCTTTTGCCTATTGAACTTACGACTATTCGACCGACTCAGCAATGGTACCCAGCCTTTTTTATGACACGGCGGACCGTATCCACCGAAACCGTATCCACCATCCTAAAAATCCTCAATCTGGAGCTGTGCTTCATGTGCTGTCATCCTGGAATTATGTCGAATACCAGCGCTTTTCCATTCCACCCCTGGTAAATACAAACTGTAGTACAGACATTTGCATGCACAGTATTTTTGTAAAGTTTACCATCTAAGCATATATATTATATTATTACAGTCACCGACTAGCACTCATCGTGAAAAAAAAGTTCTTTCTCTCTATATTCTTCGACCGCGAAGTGTGTCTAACGTAAGACTAATCTAGTCTTAATTATATAAACATGGGAGGCCCTGGGCCATCCAATTTGGGGAGCAATCAGTTCGCTGCGCTAGCTTCGAACGTCAGCCCCCCACCCAAGAAACGAAAACAGCCGCAAAAACTCTACTCTGACTTCCCGGAACTTCCAACAAAAAATTCAACGAACCCCAAATATATTACCATCCGCCAAAAAGAGTGATAAACCTATTTCGGAATATAATTGCTTTTCGGTTCATAAAGCGCTTAAACGTCATGAATCATTGAATTCGATAAAAGGCACAATCTACGCACCCTATTTAAACGTTATCCCCGAAGACGAAATTGTTGAGAATCTTAGTCCACAAAAAGTCACCTCAGTATACAAATTCCTGAATCAAACTGATAAAGGCCAACAGCCCATCGGAGTCATACTGCTTACATTTGATTTATATTATCTCCCTCCCAAAATTACTATTTCATGGCATAATGCTAAAGTCTTTGAATATATCCCTAATCCAATGAGATGCAAGATGCAAAAAATTGAAAACACCAGCCTGCATGCAATACTAAAAGTAAAAACAACAACAAAATGTGCAATGCGCGAAGCGAAAAACTTCTTCATAGCTTCTCAACCTAAAACTTCCAGCCCAAGCAGCTATGCAAGCGTTGCTGCGGTAAAGCAGCACGAAAATAATACGAAATCAGTGACAAAACATAATAACCAATTGGCAGACACTGTTATTTCTAGTGCAAACGATCGCCACGTTTCTGGCGACTCTTCTTTCCCTCTCCCTTTCTCTTCCCAAATCTCTAAATCATATCAAAATAACTATACAAACAAATCAGCTGCCCCAGTTGAACTCGCGACAACATCAAAACACACAACTAACAATCAATCCCACTCTTTTTTTACAATTACTACCTCTACACTAAACAACATAAACCCCGAAAATAATTACTCTGACATTGACTCCCCGGAGTTAATGACAAACAAAACGAAACACATCCCTGATCTTGACTCCGATGGGTCAATGTCAGATTAATAAATAAATAACCACAATTATAAAAATACTTTAACAATGGAACTTAAATTGCTATATGAACAATTACTTTGAATTAAAAATCCTAATTGCTAACAAAAGGCCAGATATTATATGTCTTCAGGAAACCCACATGCCATACAATTCAAATAATATAATCTGCCCAAAACAATATATTGTTTATTTTACTAATTTGCCACTAAACTTAAATTCGAAGCAAGGAGTGTGTATTCTCGTTAGAAGCCACCTACCCCACACTTTAATGCAATCCGCCCAAAACTCTAATATCTTGCACATCGCTATTCAACTTGATTTTGGACAAAATATAAAAATCTTAAATACTTACTTAAATACTTAATACGCCCGTCCAAAATTTTTCTGCCAACGAGCTGGCTCTAATCATTAAACATACAAATCATCCCTTAATATTTTTGGGAGATTTTCGCGCCTGGAGCTATGCCTGGTGATCATCTTCAACAAACACTAGAGGGCGTAAAGTAATTGAGGCAGTCGCTCAGAGCAACTTAGTACTGCTAAATGATAGCTCAGTTACCCATTTTAACACACGCAGGACGTTCACAAATGTTGATCTCACTTTAACATCGCCAGTTATCTACCCCTTCTGTAAATGGTCGGCCTTCCCTGATCTTTACGGAAGCGATCACTTCCCGATTCTCACAAATTTAACCCAACAACATAATTCCGTAAAAAATTAATTTTCCCGCAAATACAAAATAGAGTTGGCAAATTGGGATAAATATAGTTCAGATTGTGATAATCTCTCACAATTTCCGTCTGATAATAACATCCCATTACAAGTAGCCAAAATTCACCAAATTCATAAGAATTGCTGTAAACCTTTCAATACCCGAGACCAAACCCCACACTCATTCAAAAAAGCTTTGTTGGTGGAACAAAGATCTTCAAAAGTTACAGAAAATAAAACAACATTTTTGGCATGTAAGTTATCGACCAACCACCACATTGGATCAAGCTGTCACCCGGGAACAGATTTACTTTACATTTGTGTGTTAGTTATCACGAGTGGGTTCGACGACATAAAAACATTTGCTGGATCAGGATCCGGCCTGACACAGCAACGAGTCAGCGACAAATTGGTCAGGAACAAAGTGATCAGCAGCAAAGTGGTCACGTAATATGATCCCTTTGCATGCGCTCGCTGAGTGGGCTACCAATAAGTGCAGAGTCAACGAATAGATCTGCCGCTGTCGCAGCGACAGCTCTGATGGCATTTGATATTCACGCGTATTGTAATATTGAATTGTTGCCTCGATTTTCGAGCAACAAAATAAACACTTATAACTCCGATTAAATAAACAGTTTTTCGTTATTTGTATACAAACATCAAATGAATGATACAAACCTTATTTCTTATAAAAAGAGCCAACGCATATTTTAAAAGACCCGTTAAAACAGCAAAAAAGGAAATCGTTTAAAGCTTTTACTTCCAGCATTACCCCATTAATGACATTAAAAAACTTGTAGGAACCCCATTTCAACAAATCAAATATATTCAAGCCCAAAACAATGTGCTTACAGATTTGATTTGTTGAAATGGGGTTCCTACAAGTTTTTTAATGTCATTAATGGGGTAATGCTGGAAGTAAAAGCTTCAAACGATTTCCTTTTTTGCTGTTTTAACGGCTCTTTTAAAATATGCGTTGGCTCTTTTTATAAGAAATAAGGTTTGTATCATTCATTTGATGTTTGTAACATTCCAAAAATGTTGTTTTATTTTCTGTAACTTTTGAAGATCTTTGTTCCACCAACAAATCTTTTTGAATGAGTGTGGGGCTTGGTCTCGGGTATTGAAAGGTTTGCAGCAGTTCTTATGCATTTGGTGAATTTGGCCACTTCTAATGGGATGTTATTATCAGATGGAAATTGTGAGAGATTACCACAAACTGAACTATATTTATCCTAATTTGCCAACTCTATTTTGTATTTGGGGGAAAATTTATTTTTATGGAATTATGTTGTTAGGTTAGATTTGTGAGAATCGGGATGTGATCGCTTCCGTAAAGGTCAAGGAGGGCCGACCATTTACAGAATTTGTGAAAGTCTTGTGTGTGTTTAAATGGGTAACTGAACAATCATTTAGCAGTACTAAGTTGCTCTGAGTGACTGCCTCAATTACTTTACGCCTTCCAGTGTTTGTTGAACATGATCCCCCAGGCATAGCTCCAGGCGTTAAAATCTCCCAAAAATATTAAGGGAGCCAGCTCGTTGGCAGAAAAATTTTGGGCAGGTGGAATGTAAGCATTTAAGATTTTTATTTGTCCAAAATCAAGTTGAATACCGATATGAACAGCGAGGATACCCACTCCTTGCTTCGAATTTAAGTTTAGTGAAAAATTAGTAAAATAAAGAATGTATTGTTTTGGGCAGATTATATTATTTGAATTGTATGGCAAGTGGGTTTCCTGAAGACATATAATATCTGGCAATTAAGATTTTTAATTCATCGTAATTGTTCATATGGCCATTTAAGTTCCATTGTATAACTTAAATTGTCATTGATAAGTATTAAATAATTTAAGTTATATGTCAACAGGGGCTTAGTTATGTTATTTTTATAATTGTGGTTATTTATTTATTAATCTGACATTGACCCGTCGGAGTCAAGATTAGGGATGTGTTTCATTTTGTTTGTCATTAACTGCGGGAAGTCAATGTTAGAGTAATGTATTTTCGGGGTTTATGTTGTTTAGTGTAGAGGTTGTTATTGTAAAAGAAGAGTAGGATTGATTGTTAGTTCTGTGTTTTGATGTTGTCAACTGGGGCAGCTGATTTGTTTGTAGAGTTATTTTGATATGATTTAGAGGTTGGGGAGAGGAAGGGAGAGGGAAAAAAGAGTCGCCAGAAACGTGGCGATCGTTTGCACTAGAAATAACAGTGTCTGCCAATTGGTTATTATGTTTTGTCACTGATTTCGTTTTATTTTCGTGCTGCTTTACCGCAGTAACGCCTGCATAACTGATTGGGCTGGAAGTTTTAGGTTGAGAAGCTCTGAAGAAGTTTTTCGCTTCGCGCATTGTACATTTTGTTGTTGTTTTTATTTTTAGTATTTCCATTTGCCGTTTGAATGCGTTGCATTGCTTGTCAGAGGCGGCGTGGACTTCGGAACAGTTAATTCATTTGGGGGTAAAGTTAAAGTGGGGGCTTCATTGCATGTATTTGTTTGTTTCAGGAATTTGTACACTGAGGTGACACCGTTTAAATAGGGTGCGTAGATTGTGCCTTTTATCGAATTCAAAGATTCATGAAGTTTGCACTCAATTTCGCATAAATCAGGCAGTTGTGTTGTTTTAATAAACGCGTTTGGATCTGTTTCAGTGTTAACTAGCATTAATAAATTTTCTTTATCAGTTTGTTTCAGGAATTTGTACACTGAGGTGACACCGTTTAAATAGGGTGCGTAGATTGTGCCTTTTGTCGAATTCAAAGATTCATGAAGTTTGCACTCAATTTCGCATAAATCAGGCAGTTGTGTTGTTTTAATAAACGCGTTTGCATCTGTTCCAGTGTTAACTAGCATTAATAAATTTCCGTCTTTTAAGTTAGAAATTAAAATTATTGTTTATGAGTTTAAGCGCTTTATGAACTGAAAAGCAATTATATTCCGAAATAGGTTTATCACTCTTTTTGGCGGAGATGGTAATATATTTGGGGTTCGTTGATTTTTTATTGGAAGTTCCGGGATGTCAGAGTAGAGTTTTGGCGGGTTTTTTCGTTTCTTGGGTGGGAGGCTGACGTTCGAAGCTAGCGCAGCGAACTGATTGCTCCCCAAATTGGATGACCCAAGGCCTCCCATGTTTATATAATTAAGACTAGATTAGTCTTACGTTAGACGCACTTCGCGGTCGAAGAATATAGAGAGAAAGAACTTTTTTTTCACGATGAGTGCTAGTCGGTGACTGAATAATATAATATATATGCTTAATGGTAAACTTTACAAAAATATGTGCATGCAAATGTCTGTATACAGTTTTTTTACCAGGGGTGGAATGGAAAAGCGCTGGTATTCGACATAATTCCAGGATGACAGCACATGAAGCACAGCTCCAGATTGAGGATTTTTAGGATGGTGGATACGGTTTCGGTGGATACGGTCCGCCGTGTCATAAAAAAGGCTGGGTACCATTGCTGAGTCGGTCGAATAGTCGTAAGTCAATAGGCAAAAGCGTCTATCTTATGGAAATAAGTTTATTTCAAAGCCCACTGAGTTCTGGAATCAAGTTATATTCTCAGGCAAGAGTAAATTTTGCGTCTTTGGTACCAAAGGAAAAGTTTTAGTATGGAAGAAATGAGTATAAGCGTCCAACAAATAAAATATAGTCGGCATTGCTAAACACGGTTGAAGTGGCATAATAGTGTGGGGGTGTATGGCTGCAAGTGGCGTGGGAAACATAATTTTTTTTTAATCAGTTATGTATCAAGGTCTCTATATAAGCATTTTGGAAATCAATTTATTGGAAAGAGCCGAAAACTCGGGCCTTAAAACGTGCCAGCGGCGCACCGACCCAAAGCATATGTCACATAATACAATGTTAAAGATCCGGAGCTCAATCCTATTGAGCATTTAAGCGGTTTTCTCGAAAGAAATATCAGGAAGCACACAATTACTTCAATGTATGCTCCAGGTGGTAATAGTGGAGGAATGAGGCAAATTTACATCAGAGGAAAAAATGAAACTTGTAAATTTGATGCCAGAACGCCTTACGGAAGTTTTGCATAGAGAGGAATACCCCAGAACTTACTAAAAATGACATAATATCCATTATATGTAAGTTAAAGTAAGGTGTATACAGACGCTGGCTTTGGGATGGCTTTCATTCGTACAGAGTAAAGTTTCTGATTGCGGTCAACTTGGCGGCCGCCAGTGCGATCTCTGCCTACGAATGATTGCAAGTTGACACACAGCCTCCTCGTGGCACCTTCTGGGTAGCTATCTCAGCATCCGCTAGATAGTGAGCTAATGTGTGCAGCGAGTCATCCGGATGGTAAATGGTTGAGCGCAGGGTTTGGAACCCGCCTCGGAAAAAAGAAGCCCAAGGAAAACCAAAGCGAAAGCCTCGGATAGGATCCCCCCTTATGTTGACGACCACCGCAAAACGAAAAAGGACTACGATTTAAGGATATGCACCTGGAATGTCCGAACTCTTAATTGGGAAGGTGCCTCTATCCAACTGGCGGATGCCCTCGAAAAATTAAAGGCTGACATTACCGCCATCCAGGAAATGAGATGGACAGGACAAGGTTGCTCCAAGCGAGCAAACTGTGATATATACTACAGCTGCCATGCGGAGAGGCGCGAATTTGGATGCGGATTTGTAGTAAGCCGGAGACTTCGTCACCACGTCTCCAATTTCACCCCAGTGAGTGAACGGCTGGCTACAATCCGCGTCAAAACTAGATTTTTCAATCTTAGCATAATTTGCGCGCACGCCCCGACGGAGGAGAAGGACGATGCTGTTAAGGATGCATTCTACGCGAGACTCGAGGACACATACGACCGCTGCCCAAACCACGACGTGAAGATCATCCTCGGGGACTTCAACGGAAAGGTTGGGCGCGAACGCATCTTTGACCGCACCGTCGGTCAATTCAGCCTCCATGAGACCACCTCGAACAACGGTTTCAGGCTGATTGATTTCTCCGCGGCGCGAAACATGGTAGTGAGTAGCACCAGATTTCGGCACCTCGACATCCACAAGGCCACATGGCTGTCCCCTGATTAAAAAACGCGCAACCAGATTGATCACGTTGTGATAGACGGAAGGCATGCCTCAAGCGTGATGGACGTGCGTTCGTTTCGTGGAGTCAACATAGACTCGGACCACTATCTTGTCGCAGCCAAGATACGCATGCGGCTATGCCGAGCGAAAAACGTACGCCCCATCACGCAACGAAAGCTTGACGTCACTAGGCTGCGATCACAACGGACAGCAACAACCTACTCCACTTATCTCTCGAAACTGCTCCACCAACCTACCCCTCTCCCTGTTGACGCCGGTGGACTCTGGGCGCACATATCCCACTCCATGCGAGCTGCTGCTGAAACAGCCATTGGGTTCAAGCGCCCACCCACACGGAACCAATGGTATGACGAGGAGTGTCGCGTCGCAGCTGCGGCAAAAAACGCCGCCTACAGAAAAACGCTGCAGTCTGGCGCAACGCGAGCTACGTGTGAACGTTACAGGGAGAAAAGGAAGGAAGAGAGGCGACTTTTTAGACGGAAAAAACGGGAGCAAGAAAAGCGAGAGTGCGAGGAACTCGAGGTGTTGCAAGACAGAAATGATGCTCGAAAATTTTACCAACAAGTCAACCGTCTGACACAAGGTTTCAAGACCGGAGCATCTAACTGTCGAGATGAAAATGGAAATCTGGTTACAGATACGCAGTGCACGCTGAGGGTATGGAGGGCGCATTTCTCCAAGCTGCTAGCAGGCGATGACGGCACCAATCCCGCCATTGGAGGAAGCAGCCCGATACCACCAATCGACGACAATGTGGATATACCACTACCTAGCCATGACGAGGTCCGAGTTGCTATTATGCGACTCAAAAACAACAAAGCAGCTGGTGCTGATGGACTGCCTGCAGAGTTGTTTAAGGCCGGCGGCGAAGAGCTGATAAGGTGCATGCATCAGCTCTTCTGCAAAATATGGCTAGAAGAAAGCATGCCCAACGATTGGAATCTCAGCGTCCTTTTTCCTGTGCTGAAGAAAGGCGACCTGACGATATGCGCCAACTACCGGGGAATCAGCCTGATTGCCATCTCATATAAGGTCCTATCGAGCGTAATATGTGAACGACTGAAGCCGTATACCAGCACACTGATCGGACCTTATCAGTGCGGCTTCATACCTGGTAAATCCACCATAGACCAGATCTTCACATTGCGCCAAATCCTGGAGAAAACCCACGAAAATGGAATTGACACACATCATCTCTTTGTCGATTACAAAGCTGCATTCGATAGCCCGACAAGGGAACGCCTATATGCCACCATGTCTGAGTTCGGTATTCCTGCAAAGCTGATACGTCTTTGCAGGATGACATTGAGCAGCACCATCAGCTCTGTCAAGGTAGGAACGAACCTCTCCGAACCTTTCAATACCGTTCGAGGTTTCAGACAAGGCGACCCCCTATCGTGCAACCTCTTCAACTTCGTGATGGAAGGGGTCTTGCGGAAAGCCGGTGTACATCGAGCTGGCACTATTTTTTATAAAAGTGTCCAGCTCCTTGCTTACACTGATGATATTGACATCATTGGCCGCAGCAAGCGTGATGTCACTGCTGCATTTTCCGCAATCGAAAAAGAGTCAGCAAAAGTGGGCTTGGCGGTAAACGAGGGCAAGACGAAGTATATGCTGTCGACAAGCAAGGAGGCGCGGCGCCTAGACTCCCATGTGGTAGCAGACAGCTATACGTTCGAAGTGGTCAAGGAGTTCACTTACCTTGGCACTGCCATTAACACCAAAAATGACGTCAGCCTGGAGATCAAGCGAAGAATCACACTTGCCAATAGGTGCTACTTTGGTCTGAGTAGGCAAATGTGCAATAGAGACCTCTCTCGTTGAACAAAATTAGCACTCTACAAGACACTCATCCTACCTGTGCTCTTATATGGCGCAGAAGCATGGGTAGTGTCAATAACAGATGCAGCAGCGCTTGGAGTGTTCGAGAAAAAAATTCTTCGCAAGATCTTTGGTCCCGTTCGGATTGGGGACGACTTTCGCATTCGGATGAACCACGAGCTGTACGAGTTGTACGACGACGTGGACGTGGTCCGGCGCATCACGATACAACGTCTGCGCTGGCTCGGCCACGTTGTGCGTATGGATGAAGTATCTCCAGCTCAGAAGGTATTCGAAGCGAGAGTCGACTACGGGCGACGACGAAGGGGACGACCAAATCTCCGATGGAAGGACCAAGTAGAGCAGGACCTTAATCTACTGGGTATTTCTAATTGGAGGAGGCGCGCGAAGAGCAGAGGCGCCTGGAGGGAGATGCTGAGGTCGGCCAAAACCCGAAATGGGTTGTAGTGCCATCTAATAATAAAAAGTATACAGACTTGTGTTATTTTTGGAGTATATAAACCTAAAATTTAATATAAAATATATCGATTTATTAAACAATTCTGAAAAAAAGCATAATATTAAGGAGAATAAAATGTAGTTATGTTTAAAAAAACACATAGATAGCTGAGAAATTTGCGTTTGAAATTTGATTTTAATTTTTTGTTCGGTGTATACAGATTTGTGCTGATGAGTGTATATATCGTGGTATTGTGTTTATATTCTACTATCAACACTATTTAGGGCGAAGGATCCTTCGAGGCGTCAAATAATGGAATAATACCAAGATGTTTTGAACATATATTTGAAACAATTGCCATTTCCAGCAGCGTAAGGTATCTGGCTTTGGTGAGCTATCTGGAAATTTATAATGAGAATATCAGAGATCTATTGTGTGACAGTGGTACAAATCATCAACAAAATCACCCATTAAAAGAAGTGCCTGGCGTGGGCGCAACTATCCCATCGTTGACCAGTCATCCTGTCACCAGCGCTAAACAGTGTTATGACTGGTTGAACCTGGGAAATAAAAATCGTATTATTGCTTCTACATTGATGAATGATAAGAGTTCACGATCCCATACGATATTTACTATAAGCATAGAGCAAATTCAAGAAGCTGGATCACTATCATCAACTACAAATAACATACCAATAATGGGCGGTATACGACGGGGCAAATTAAATCTGGTTGATTTAGCAGGATCTGAGAGACAGTCAAAAACGGGGGCTTTTGGAGAAAGGTTGAAAGAGGCAACAAAGATAAACTTATCTCTGTCAGCACTCGGGAATGTTATATCGGCGCTTGTCGACAGTAAAACAAAGCATGTGCCTTACCGTGATTCAAAACTTACGCGTTTACTACAGGTACCTATTAATTCTCAGTTTAGTATTATTGGATCAGGAGAATCGATAGTATAGTCAAGTTCACATAATTCGTAATAACGCGGTGATCAAATTTTATACGAATAACGTGGGTTACGCATTATTTATCGATTTTTTTTTTTAATTTTTACGAATTATTGAGAATTATCGGGGTACTACTCAACTATATTATAGATTTTCCTGATACAATAATACTAAATTGACCAAGTATCAAAAGGAATACATGTTGTCAAATTAGAAAATATTTTAAAATGTAAAGTTAAAGCAAGAAAGCAAAGTTATCTTAGGCGGACCGAAGATTTTTTACCCTTGCAGTCTTAGATTTCAATTTTCGGCCGATCGATCCTATGACAACTATATGATATTTCAGTATTTCAGCCAGATAGCTTAATAAATAATAGCTCAACAGATAGCTTAATAAAATTAATAAAGACGGACAGACGGACATGCACACTTTGATTCTCTACGACTCCTCCTAAAGGGCGTAACAAACTCCTGTCCATAGTTAATATACCTTCTACAAGGATATAAGAAAACAAGTAAGAAAGCTACAGTTGAGTGTGATCGACTATATAATATCCGCTACCTGAAAAATTGAAAGCTGCATAACTTCCATGCGATTTGCTAGGATTCACATAGATTGTGAACATTACTGTGAATTCCAACTGTTCAAAAAATTAAACATATAGCTTTAAATTTTGTACCTGTAGTGAATATTTTATATGGTTTTGATCGATTTCTGGAGATGGTAGGGGCGTGGCAAAAAGCCATATATTAACTTTATGGGTATATATTATATATATATCAACTTTAGTAGCCTAATGGTACTCGATTTATACACGTTTATTATATAAAAATATAATAATTTAAAAACACATAATTTCAATTAGGATTCCCTTGGGGGCAACACTAAAACGATTATGATATCTTGCATCTCTCCGGCTGGTATCAACTATGATGAAACTTTGTCTACACTGAGATATGCAAATCGCGCAAAGAATATATCAAATATTCCAAAAATTAATGAAGATCCAAAAGATGCTCAGCTGAGACAATATCAAGAAGAAATATATAAGCTGAAGAAAATGCTTAATGAAAGTCAACATAACGACGTTTTAATCCAACCCAAATTCTCTATAAATAAAAAAGAACAAAAGAGAGTCTGGATAGAGGAAAAAAAAGAGCAACTCAGTATAGATGAGAGAGTGAAATATAATGAGACAAATATAATGGATCAGAAAATTATTAACGTCAGGAATGTAACCCATTCAGTAGATCAAACTGAAAGAAGAGACGATCAAATGCAAGCACGAAAACGAATTGATCTTATAAAACATGCTTTAATCGGCGGTGAAAGAGTAAATGATTTACAGCTACGGGAACGTCATAGAAAACGTAAGCTGGAAGCTCAACGTCATCTCAGTGCCCTTGCCCATGCTTTAAGTAGAGTGGAAAGTGATGATCGGAATCTGTTGCAGGAACACTATGCTACTATTCAACAAGAGATCAACAGTAAAAACGAATGCATTAAAATCGGTTGCCAAAAAATAAAGATGCTGGAACGTGAGATCGCTGATTTAAACGCCGAATTTCAAATGGATCGGGAAGATTATCTTGATGAAATTCGTGAATTAAATCGTCATTTAAAATTCTATCAACTTCTCTTGCAAAAGGCACAACCATTTCTTCAAACGAGTGGTAGAAATTGGTAACATATAATAAAATCTATTTTAGATTATAGAAACCAATTTTATTTTATTTTGCATACCCTTGCAGAGAGTATATTTTTTTTTTTTGATAAGAGCTTATAACTTCCCTTAGGAGACGTGGGCCCATGATCACGGTGGACAGTTCGTCGGTTCAGCTATTGCAAAGCAAACTAATCTCTCAGTTTTAAAGCTACTTTAATAAAACTTGGAATAAGCATTTTCTATGGTCATAAGCTGTACATATGTATATCGAAACCGAACGGATCGGACCATTGTAACATATATTTCCCATAGCGTTTTTCTTTGTTACATTTTTCGTCTGACACAGGTTTTAAGTTTAGTGATGACTTATACATACATACATGTCAGCAAAATTTGATTCAAATCGAACCACTTTATCATATAAATTTCATAGGAACGATCGGTTGAAAATTGCGCTTGAAAGTTTAGTTAAAACTTAACGTTTTTATTTGAAAAACTTTTCGTTTAATTCTGCAAGGGTATGACGTCACCGACTCGAAGAAGATAACTTTGATTTCCTGTTTTGTATAATATTTATAATTTTAGGAACCCTAATAAGATTTTAAAAAATTCCTTTTGGAATGACGATCTGAAAACCTGGGAATTACCTAACGCTATTGAAAATAGTCTCAAACTACCCCCAGCTAATCGTAAACTCGTTTTTCCCAAAAGCACAAAAAGTAATCATTTTGACACCAATTTAGAAATAAACAAAGATAAGAACATTACAGATACATGCGAAAATGAAGTAAGTATACTTTTATTATACTGTACAGAGTGATTGTGCAGGGATTGTTATTATTTCGTTATAGCTTAACTGCAAGGAATCTTCCGAATCATATAAAATGCAGATATTAAAGAATTATTTTCGCCCAAATCATAGTAAAATTAACGAAATACGGACGAAAAGCTCTCAAGGGTATAAAAGTGGTAAGAATAAACGAAGACAATATAGTCTTTTTGTTTCGCATGCGTACAGAAATACGACATCAGGAGTGTGCATTTTATTTTGATAGTTAAAACTTTATGATTGCGCCCCTTTCTTCAGAGATATATTATGCTTATTTTTATTTTACTGGTTTTTATAAAATATGTATTATTCCCTTGCTGAGGGTATATTCATTTTGAACAGGATTTTCTAACGTTCCCTTGGAGGTGTGGTAAACCCGACAAAGTATATCTTGATCAGCATTGACAGGAGAATCCAAATATGTATGTCCGCTTGTTTCAACCCAAACCAGTCTTTCAGTTTTAAAGCTATCTCAATGAAACTTGATATACATACTCTCAATGCCCTAAAAGCTGTAAGTCGGAACCGGCTGGATCAGAGCATAATTTCATATAGCCGAATATTGTTTATTGACTACTTACGACTATATCATATAAAAATGCAAATTTTTAATTTTTTTGTTTATGATCTTACGGAGGGCTTATTTTTCTACGTTTTTTGGCTTGAGGTAGCATTTATTAACTCAGGCCCAGCCCGGACCGTGCACATCTCTACCAAAGTGTCGATCCTACCTCATCGTGAATGATTGTTAGCCTGAGTGCGCTTCATACATAGGTTATATACATTGTTTACATCATATTTTATGATTTTGGGGTTTCTATATCTTTCGATTGCCCTGAAACTGACGGAGTAGCGGACTTGTACTCGGCTACTTATAATTATAAAATGCTGTTATACATATATATTTCGTGGAGTCTGCGACGCCTCTTTCTGCGTAACAAATTCATACGAAAAACGAATATACATTTTATGAGTATAAAGAAAAAACTTTTAATCGTAATTTTGCTATACACATTTATCAGATGTCACAATTTTGCGTAAATCAATGCAATTGCCAATTAATGAATTCCGATCGCCTGGGCCTTACAACAATTTTGACGTGCGACTGTGGACACCTTTTGGAACAAACCAAGTACAACAGACATAAATATGTCTTAATCATTAAAAACGATTAAGTACATACACACCGCTTAGTTTTAAAAATGTTAACGTAAATTTTTTCAGGACCAATGTCAATGAAGATAATCTTCATACATACCTTAGTCTGTCATTTTGCTGCTATACAATTAGATCGGTGTTTTCCAACCCACTGAGAGAAACGGGTCAATACACAAACAACCGTATTTGGATTCCGCTACATTCTAAGGGTTGCTAACTTTGCCCCAAAATTAATTTTAAACTGTGTAAATTTGTTCTAAACTTATTATTAATGTATAAAAAAAGGCACATTGAAATAAAGAATGTAAAAATCTTCTGTTAATTTACATGATTCATTACACATTTTATATTGTATGAAAACCAACAGAGTTTAAATGAATTAATTATTATGTTCTATTTTATTGAACTGATGAGGTCAGAAAATAGAATTATCTTCTGTGCATATCCTAAGCATAAATTCTATAATTTAATTATCTTAAGCTTAACCTATTGTATATTCTAATCAGCATACATGACAAAAGGAGGGGGAGCATGGCTATCTAATAGAGTATCACGCATTTCGACTTTTATTAAATTTATCGAACTTTCTCCACTAAGGCTGAGAGAATTGGTTTCGCTGGCATGCCGCGGATTGGCTGTGTTACGCCTGAAACAAATGCATTAAATCTCAATCTTTTTGATAAGTTTAGCTTGATTGGCTAGCTTACTTGGCTTTGGCATGCGTTAATATGTGTGACTTTAGGTTTGTTGATTGAGCGAACTTCTTGTTGCATGCATCGAAGGGGCAAACGAAAGGTCTGTCTCCTGTATGTATACGAACATGCGTTCTAAAAATATATATTTGATTATTAATAATAATATGTTATTATTTTTGTATTTAACAAACTTTTTAAATGAAATTTACCTAAGATTGAAGTCTAACGAAAAACGTTTTCCGCACCCTTCAAAGGTACATTGAAAAGGTTTTTCGCCAGTGTGAACTAGCTGATGCCTTTTCAGCTTGGAACTTTCGACAAAAGCTTTGCCACATTCCGCACAGACGTGGACTCGCGGTCCGTGTGTATGTAAATGTTTCCGCATTGCAGAAGAATCTCTGAAATATTTGTGACACCCTTTATGTGGACAGGCAATTGTTTTATCGTTGACGTATTGCTGAAAGTTGGGTGAATCGACAGGTTGCTGGTCCACAGTTAGTGTCTCTACATAAAAATTTCAAAATGTGTTTTACATTGTGCGTTACGTAAAATAAAAAATTTATATACCCAAAAAAGCAACTGTTTCAGTGGTAGCTGTTTCAGGCGTTAAACCACATTCATTATCTTCATCATTTTGAGGCAATACCAGATTATTTACGGGTGCGGCATCGGTTACGGCTACGACTACATGTCTCTCTTCTGAATCTTGAACCGTAATCTGCTGTAGATACTGTTCCTGTTGATTCTGATGTTGTTGTTGATAGAACATTTGCTCTTCCTGATGGCCTAGCAATGACACATTCTTTTCGAATTGAAATTGATTTTCGCACATTGTTTGCACTGCTGCAGAAGCATCACCGCAATTGTAAGTGACCATATTTTCGTTTTCCCCATTTAAATATTCCAACTCTTCAATATTATGATCCGAATTGGAAAATTCTTCATCATCCGATGTACCTGATGCCCACATTGTAACACTAAACTCGCCTTCCATTGTCTTGATTTGCACCAGCTTTTGCTCCCAGCGTCTAGATTTTCCATTCCTTCGATGTAATTTGCTTCCCGTATATTCTTTAGTTTCCGTACTGTCGTCCATTTGTTTTTTTTGTCTATAAAAAATTAATGAAATTAAAAAAATAAAAATTAATAAATTCGAAAACTACACACTGAATATAATGCAAATATTACACTTTTGTTGCTCTCTTTGATGTCTTTAATAATGATTTGGCATCATGCACAGTTCTCTGATTAAGCCTGTCAGATTGGGGGAATTCGATTGAACTGAAAACCGTGACATTCTGGGCAGCTGCTAAGATGGCATATAGTTTTATAAAAAATAAAAAAAATTGTTAATACACTCATACAAAAAAGGAGAATGGTTATTTTCGTCGTACCGAAGATGTCAGTCCCTTAAAGGCTTAGAAGAATACTTTTTTATACAAAAAGTTTGATTGATCATCTCTGTATCCGATTTAGGCCCAAATTGGCTAGCATAAACATTTATATATATATACTCAAAACTTGTAAAATTTAGCCGGATACAAAATCCAACTTTAAATAAAGTTTAACACTGTATCAAATATTTCTGTCATATAAAAAACAGTTTTTCATACAAAAACTCAATTTAAACGATTTAACATAGTGGCCAAATCCGACAATAGTTTTTAATTTTGTCAACTTCAAAAATTACCTTTTTATAAAGGACAGATATATTGAGTGTCAAACCTCAGGTAAATACAATATTCATCCATATTTGTTTGATTCTATGTTTTCTTCAATTTTATTTTTATTTTGTAAAAACTTTTATAATTACTATACTTCTCAGTTTTCTGAAAAAAACTTACCTTTATTAATATTGTGGGCTGCGTTTATGGTACGCAGTTTATCGGGTTTAGAATTGTCATCATTTTGCACCAATATCCCAAAATGTTCATAGCCAAAGTTACTTGGGTCCATTAATACGTATATATATATATATATATTTAAACATATATTTAAACAATTATGATTAGGAAACCGTTCTTCAGTTGTTGTCCTTGTTGCACATGACAGATTATATATTCACTTAACGTTTGTTTACAATCTGTGTGTTATGTTTATTTTTTTTATTATTAAGTATTATACATATATTACAATATAATACATATTATAACACAATATAGAAAGTATATATATAATATATAGTAATATATAATATATACTATATATACTTATTTATTTATTCATTTGTAGATTGTGTTGCTTGCCGCCTGGTCATAAAGTTTGAACATAGTTGATTCATTTGCAAAACAATTCAATTACTTTTTATACCGATTCATACAGTAGAAAGTGACTAACAAAAAACTATGAGTATAAATAAAATATGGCGGGGATCAAGATTTTCTAACTAAGAGTAAGATTGCCTTTTTCAAAATAGAAATAGGAGAAATGCGCTTGTATTTATTTGCTATGAAATATACATTTATATATATATATAATATATATATATAATATATATATATATATTGTCTGTAGGAACAGGAACCATACGTTGAATACTTTCAGTGTGTTGCAATAATCAATATAGTAAATATTTTGGCTTACAAAAACAATTTAAAGGTAATCAAGACGAACAAAAATGGATGCCATGAGTAACTATAAGAGTGACCAGACTTCTATGCTGCTGGTAATACAATTTTTTTTAAGGTATATCCATACTACAACGATCCTCAACCAACCAACAATCTAAATTAAGATAATTAAATTGGAAGATGTGTAAGTTTTAATATAAATTAAAATGTTTATTTTATTAAATCACAAATAAAGATCAGGAAATATGTTTATTTTTTTGTGTATTATATTATAAACTATTACTATATATTATATATATATATATGTTTAAGTCACCCACTGACAACCATTACGATAGTCATAAGTGCCCCTTCCGACACGAGGGGCAAGATCACTAAGCTTGTGAAGTAACGTGCGAAAAAAAAAAACAATAATACAATATAAATAATATTGAATTAAAAAATGATTATTAGAATAATAATACTGTTATTTTCTAGGTGGATAGTACAAGAGTTTTATGGCTAGATATATACGTTATGTCAATAAAATCAATGGGAAAAAATAATATTATCTAATAATTCAGATGAATCAATATCACCATGCTGCCATAAAGTGGGAGCCTTAAATTATCGTATAATGCAAAACAACACAGGGCGAAGCGGAACAGACTCTATACGGTCTATGTAAATAGAATAGAAAGAAACCAAACGCAGGATTCGCAAACAAGTAGAGGTTATTTAAGTATTAAGCTATTTCGACCATCTCTTTATAAATCTCTTTATAAATCTCTGTGCTTTGTTAATCATTGAAGAAATATGATTTTTAAATTTAAGGTTATGATCAAGAAATATTACTAGATGACAATAGAAATTCTTTTTAAATGGTAACCTCTATATGATTAACCCTGTAAAAGGTCATTAACTTACATTTGCCACAATTTAAATTGAGTAGGTTTAAATTGTAAAAGGATACAAGAGAATCAATATCCTCGTTTAAGCTAATGTTGAACTTTATATTAAAAACATTAATACTTAACATAAGTACTCTGAATAAGGAAATAACTGAGGACAAGTCATTAGTAAATAAGAAAAACAAAAGAAGGCCTAAGTAACTGCCTTAAGGAACTTCAGATGTAATATGTAGAGGCTTGAAATGGGAACTTTTAAAAATGACACTTTGGAAGGGGGTTCTAAGTAGAGTCCCTTTCACGAGGTTATTTGGAAAACAAAGCAGATCAAGTTATATTGATTAGTAGATTGTTTAGTATTCTGAAAGAATTGCACCCTATAGCGGTCAAAAAGTTTTTGTAACAACGTGCGTTATGCACGAAAAAGTTCTATCGAGCAATAAGGTACCTAAAGAAGATGAATAAAGAGCCATTCAATTTATATTTTTTATAAACCTTATTTTTTTAAGTATAGTAGTCTTCAGAAAACTATAATGGCTTTCACAATTCGACCGGGCATATCCAAACCAAATAGGGTATTAAAGGCAGAATAAAAGATTTTAATGCGTCGTTTAGATCTGTGTATATGGCCAATCACAACCGAGCACAAATCTTCTTCGGCGATTAAACTTCGACTTGCGATACACCAAACTCTAATGTCCGACAACTCTCGCCCAACAACAACCGGAAATAATAATGTATTATATTATATTAACATAATATATAATAAAAATTATATATAATTATTATATGTAAGATCTTATAATATAATATAAATAATATAGAATAATAAATGTAATGTATTATTGTAGTTTAATTAAAAAACTATCGAGAATTTTCTAACGAAACAGTAGAACTTAATAATGTATATTGAGCGATAAATTGATGAAAGTATGGCCAGTTGAACGGAGCGTGTTTTATGTTCGATTTTTGGGTATGCAACACTTTTAAGCAATCTCTTCAAAAGACGAAAGTACACTGCAATTTTCCAACAAAATCAAATTCTTATGACATTTTGATTTTTAAAATTTAAATTTCTGTGATATCAAATATTTTCATTTTCAGTGCCGAAAATCGAATTCTTGAATTTGGAAGGCTCATTAAAAAAATCTACTTTCTTTGAAAAGGCCCCAGCAGATTTTCTATAACACGCCTAACTTTAAAATGAATTATTAATGAAAAAATTCAGAAGCCATTAAGAAATCAAATAGCCTACACTATCAATATCATTACAAATCATAAAAATGACTTGTTTTGAACCGAATTAATTGTGTGCACATCGTAGCAGTTTAGGAAAATAATATAAAAATACAATAAATGCAATATATATATATATATATATATATATATATATATATATATATATTTACAAAAATAAAATTAATTATAATTATATTATATGAATATCAATATTAATATTTAAATTTATTATCATGCAAAGTCACATGAACATCACAAAGCCAGTATCAAATAGTGTATGTAAGCCTTTTGATATTTCAATGCATTTTGCAACACTTGTCAACGTCTATTGCTGTTGACAGTTCCGTCAGCGTGACTCGACCTTTTCCGGTTTAAGCGTTTGCCATGGCGGTAGGTAAAAATAAAGGTCTCTCTAAAGGTGGTAAGAAAGGCGGTAAGAAGAAGGTTGTTGACCCCTTCTCCCGCAAGGATTGGTACGATGTGAAAGCACCGAACATGTTCCAAACTAGGCAAATTGGCAAAACCCTTGTTAATCGCACGCAAGGTCAACGAATTGCCTCTGATTATTTAAAAGGTCGTGTTTTCGAGGTATCCTTGGCTGATTTGCAAAAAGACATTGATCCGGAGCGTTCGTTCCGTAAATTCCGTCTTATTGCTGAAGATGTACAAGATCGCAACGTGTTGTGCAATTTTCATGGGATGGATTTAACCACGGATAAATATAGGTATGTAGAATTCAATTATACGTTTACACCATTTCTATGAATCTGGCATATTTCACTAGTAAATCTGCCAAGCAGTATTTAGCTAGTTTCTATATGTGTAGCAGTGATTAACTGTGTGTATCTGACAGCAATTGTGTACTTATTGATTATCTTTGGATAACAGGTCGATGGTCAAGAAATGGCAAACTCTTATTGAGGCTATTGTCGAGGCTAAAACCGTCGATGGATATCTATTGCGTGTGTTCTGCATCGGCTTCACGGCAAAGGATCAGCAATCCCAGCGCAAAACCTGTTATGCGCAGCAGTCTCAGGTGCGTAAAATCCGCGCTCGTATGACGGACATCATATCTAATGAGGTTAGCGGCGCTGACCTGAAACAGCTGGTGAACAAGTTAGCCTTGGACTCCATTGCCAAGGACATCGAGAAGAGCTGCCAGCGTATCTATCCGTTGCACGATGTTTACATCCGTAAGGTTAAGGTCCTCAAAAAGCCCCGTTTTGATATATCTAAGTTGTTAGAGCTACATGGAGATGGTGGTGGCAAAACTACCGAAGCTGTTGTCTCTGCAGAGGGCGCCGTTATTGACCGCCCCGAGGGCTATGAGCCACCCGTACAGGAGGCCGTTTAAGTAAATAAGACAAGCAACATGTAAACAACGTCTTAAAAAATTAAAATAATTAAATCATGAAACAAAATTGTTAGTTTGTTTATGGGTCATACTATGGGAGGTTATTTATCTTTTTTATTTCACTGCTGCAGCATATGTGTCGCTCGAAAACGAAATCTGACAAGGTGAGTACAAATATACCGAACCCCTAACAATAAAAGAATTATTAAAAATATCTATATTTTCAGTAAAAGAAGGAAGCATTCACTGAACTGGAGATAGGAGTATAATTGTAAGTCAGATTTTATAGTTAAGCATTAACTTTAATAAAGCTACTATTCATCTAACAAAACAGCAAAATTATCTACATGGGTAAAAGATTTAATATCCATTGCAAGATAAAAAGATCTTATACTGTCAACACAACATATATTTATCGCAAACTGTCTTGAAACTATATTATTAAATTATTCATTTAAATATATAATAATTACTTTTAAGCTATTTCATTTGAAAGAAATCGAAAAATGTTGTAAAACTATTATTTACCTTATAAAGTCACAACAAAGGTTGGTTATTTTTCTGCATTGCAATATTAATAAGAAGGCAAAGTTATCCTCGGCGTACTCGGTGTAATAATTTCATTATTTATGATCTTATTTTAGATTCATTAATAAATAAATCTGGAAGATAGGAAATCTGGGAATTGAAGGTAAATAATAATCGTTTAGTAATTGAAATATAAAACTCAGAATATTTTTATATTGATGATGGTAAAAATATCTAGCTACTTTTATACACCATGAACTTAACAAATTTAAACATCAGAACTACAACCGAATTACTGTTAAGATATTACTTATTATTATTAACCGCTTACCTCAGAATATTGTTTGGTCAAATTGCTAAGTTCCAATATTAGTCGTAGTATTATTAACACTAAATTTAGTGAAAAGTAAAATGAAATGTAAATTAAAATCAAATTGCAGTTTGCAAGTTGTTAGCAGCGACCAGAAATGGAAATAACACCAGCATTTAATAAATCAGTATGAAACTGAGAGCGCAGATAGACACAAGATTTTCTATTTAATAGCCCGTGTCTGCAAATAATAACGAAAAATAGTTGGTAGTGCCAAAACCAGGCACGTTAGAAATTATTCAGTACTTTAGGATAATCAAATAGATTCGACATTATATTAACAAGCGTATGTGCCATATTCGATCGATATCAAAGGAAGAAAGTTTCCCGATTTCCAATAACGGTTTTATATTTTTCATCCATACTTTCTCCTCCCTGTTGACTCCTTTATAGCGGGATTAAGTTTTAAGTTTGTTGGAAATTTTAAATTTCAATTCATAATTTTTATACTCGGTGCGTGCCCATTGGGTACCAAGAGTATATTGGGTTAGTGACAGCAGCAAATCTATAAGGAGGCGTGGCCGACCCCATAAAGTATATATATTCTGACTCAGGATCAACAGCCGAGTCGATTGGACCATGTCCGTCTGTACGTCGGTATGAACACATATCTCGGAGACTACAGGAGCTAGAGACATCATTTTTTTGCAAATTACTTGTATTAGTTGCAGGCGGACCAAGTTTATTTTGGATTTTTGCCACGCCTCCCACCGCCTCCACAAATCGATGAAAACCATTTGAACACACCACTTCACCCACACCCAGTCAAGCTACATGACTGATTTTTGGTACATAGTTAGAATATGTCTAAGCGTTGTGTAAAAATTTGGTACAGATCGGAAGTTATACACATTTCAAATACCAAAAGTTGAGAGGCGTCTCTATAGCATACGCTTGCCTGCTGCTCTTACCCCAAATACGGCAACATTAACTTAGTGTTTTTTCTTTTTAACACTTGTACGAGTATTATATAGTCGAGCATACTCGACTATAGCTTTCTTACTTGATTTTTTAAATAATAGATTTTAACATTCTTACAAAGTTATTCCAGGTGATGCATGTCAGGACTTTGCGTCTGCAACTAAAAAATAACAAAAAAATCGTCCTGAATATCCAGTTTAGAGAATATTAAAAGGATGATTGTGTCATATATTTGAATCCTACCATGCAACGAAGACATAGCACAATACTTAAAACATTCTCCATACAGCTTCACTATCTTTATGGTGCAAAGAAGATTGTGTACTTCTCACTTTTAACAACGAAAAACATTTCTGCCATTGGGTTCTAGCTTTTTTATTTTAATTTTAATACTTTACACGAGGATATTTCATAAAATCAGGGCTTTTTCCTCACTGAGATCGCTTTATACGATCTTCGGCTGTAATGTTTGTGGAGTATTTTATGTTGCCAGGTATGGCATATTCCTGTTGATACTTTCAAAAAGCCAACCTTGTTTAGTGTTGTATATACTAGTTTCTTGTAAACATTGATACCCAATTCATTATACATTTTTGGCGTAATTAGATGGTACGGTCTAAAAGGACTCATATTGTCCTTATGCATTATAAGCCAGTCTATAGGCACTTTCATGCATCTGGTATGCCTTTTGCATATGATTTCATTTCTCAAACAAATAGGTTGGACTTGTAATTGCTTATTTGTAAGGATTGTATACAATTCTTTTTTGATCCTTCCTTTATTTTAGCCATTTTATTTGTTTTTTTTTTTTACAGATTCACTAAGTCCACATACTTTTTTCGTCTGAACAGCGCGTTTTATGACAAATGTTAGTAAAGTTAGAATTAAAATGAATATTAAAATCAAATTAAAAGTGATAGCTGAAAAATTGAGTGTACAACAAACATCTAGAAAAGTTAAGAAAGTGTTTAAAATCTTGATTTTGAAAATACGATGTGAAATACCATCAAAACCATCAATCACTTTTAAATTATTTATTTTAATTTATAATAATTTCTTTTTCAGTATTCTGTTCGAGGGAAAACATAGAATGCTTTATGATTTAAGACTGTTTTGTGGCTAAATATTAAATTTGGGGCTTACAATAAAGGTAAACAGTTTGTTATATATCTATTTTAACAAGAATACAAAGTTATCTTCGGCGTGCCGAATATGTTATGATGACAAAACTTACCCAGCTCGCTTCGACAAATCATGAAGAGAACTGTTCCTAATCCAACGCAAAATAACTGCTGCTGATACTGTTATTTTACAAATTATATTAATAATTTTTACAATTTAAACAATATTTACATAACATGACATATATTTGCAGGATATTCTAATAAAAAATACCTAAATTAATGAAGAGACTTGGAGCCTAATCTAGGAAAAAAAAAACTAGATTACCACAGAATGTAAAGGTGAGTGGATTTAAAATACTGTAATACTCTACGTATCCTATTAATAGTTTAACTATAGTTTTGTGACAATATGATGATCTTTTATTTGCTACTCTTGAATTAATTTTAACTGATGAGACTTCACCGTAGTAACTGACAATACTTGAAATTTAATTCGAAATGTTTACTTTTTGGCTTGTCTTTAATTTAATTATTAATGATTTTATTTCAGATTCTCTATTGAATAAATGCAGAAGATAATAAAATGAATTGAAGGTAAATAATAATCGTTAATATCGATTATGGTACACATATCCAGCTACTATGATACACCATGAAAAGAACTAAATAAAGATAAAGATGATAACTACAACCGAATTACTGTTAATATATTACTTAGTTTCTATTTATTAGTCTTCAAATAATAACAAAAATTCTTGGTAGTGCCAAAACCAGGCACATAAGAAATTATCCAGTTCTTAAGGATAATCAAATAGATTCAATATTGTATTGACAAGCGTGTACCATATTCGATCGATATCAAATGAAGAAAGTTTTCTTATAATAAATTTATATATATTTTATATAAAAATGTATTTTAATTGTGATGATATATATATACGGATTCCCCATCATTTAATCAATAAATGAAAAATCCATAACTGAATTAAATATATATATATATATATATGTATATGCATATATTTCAAGCTATGTTGAAATCCTACTTTTAAATTATTTATTTTAATTTGTAATAATTTCTTTTTCAGTATTCTCTTCGAGGGAAACATGCTTTATGATTTAAGACGATTTTGTGGCTAAATATTAAATTTGAGGCTTAGAATAAAGGTAAAATATATAATATATCTGTTTTAACAAGAATGCAAAGATTCTTTCGGCGTGCCGAATATGTTATGATGACAAAACTTACCCAGCTCGCTTTGATAAATCGTGAAGAGAACTGTTCCTTATCCAACGCAAAATAATGGCTGCTGATACTGTTATTTTATACATTGTATAAAAATTTTTAATAATTTTAACAATATTTACATAACATAACATATATTTCTAGGATGTTCTAATTTGGAAATGATAACAATAAAAAATACCTAAATTAATAAAGAGACTTGGAGCCTAATCTAGGAAACAAACTAGATTACCACAGAATGTAAAGCTACCAAGGTGAGTGGGTTTAAAATAGTGTAATACACTACGTATCCTATAAATAGTTTATATATAGTTTTGATAAACCTACTACTTTGAAACAGCATGAAAGGAACTTAACAAATATAAAAATGATAACTACAACCGAATAACTGTTAAGGTAATATTTATTAAGTAAACTGTTTACCTAAGAATATTGTTTGGTTAAATTATTTAGCTTTTATATTAGTCGTAAAATGTCGTAATAAGAATTAGTAGTAAATATAGTCAAAAGTAAAACAATGAAATATTAATTAAAGTTAAATCTCGGTTTGCAGGTTGTTAATAGCGATCCGAAATCGAAATAAGACCAGCCCTCAATACATCAGTATCAAATTGAGAGCGAAGATACACACAAGATTTTCTATTTATTAGTCTGTGTCTTTAAATAATAACGAAAAATAGTTGGTAGAGCCAAAACCAGGCACATTAGAAATTATTCAGTACTTTAGGATAATCAAATAGATTCGACATTATATTGACAAGCGTGTACCATTTTCAATCGATATCAAAGTAAGAAAGTTTTGTTATAATAAATGCATATATATTTACGGATTCTTCATCAGTTGATCTATAAATGAAAAGTCCAAAACTAAATTTAATATACATAGATATATATATACACATAACAGACACATAAATAGCACAAATCGAAATTGAATTTTTAAGCTTTTCTCCGGTATTTTACATCGTATTTCTAAAATTAAGATTTCAAACGTTCATACGATCTTCGGCTGTAATGTTTGTGGAGTATTTTATGTTGCCAGGTATGGCATATTCCTGTTGATACTTTCAAAAAGCCAACCTTGTTTAGTGTTGTATATACTAGTTTCTTGTAAACATTGATACCCAATTCATTATACATTTTTGGCGTAATTAGATGGTACGGTCTAAAAGGACTCATATTGTCCTTATGCATTATAAGCCAGTCTATAGGCACTTTCATGCATCTGGTATGCCTTTTGCATATGATTTCATTTCTCAAACAAATAGGTTGGACTTGTAATTGCTTATTTGTAAGGATTGTATACAATTCTTTTTTGATCCTTCCTTTATTTTAGCCATTTTATTTGTTTTTTTTTTTTACAGATTCACTAAGTCCACATACTTTTTTCGTCTGAACAGCGCGTTTTATGACAAATGTTAGTAAAGTTAGAATTAAAATGAATATTAAAATCAAATTAAAAGTGATAGCTGAAAAATTGAGTGTACAACAAACATCTAGAAAAGTTAAGAAAGTGTTTAAAATCTTGATTTTGAAAATACGATGTGAAATACCATCAAAACCATCAATCACTTTTAAATTATTTATTTTAATTTATAATAATTTCTTTTTCAGTATTCTGTTCGAGGGAAAACATAGAATGCTTTATGATTTAAGACTGTTTTGTGGCTAAATATTAAATTTGGGGCTTACAATAAAGGTAAACAGTTTGTTATATATCTATTTTAACAAGAATACAAAGTTATCTTCGGCGTGCCGAATATGTTATGATGACAAAACTTACCCAGCTCGCTTCGACAAATCATGAAGAGAACTGTTCCTAATCCAACGCAAAATAACTGCTGCTGATACTGTTATTTTACAAATTATATTAATAATTTTTACAATTTAAACAATATTTACATAACATGACATATATTTGCAGGATATTCTAATAAAAAATACCTAAATTAATGAAGAGACTTGGAGCCTAATCTAGGAAAAAAAAAACTAGATTACCACAGAATGTAAAGGTGAGTGGATTTAAAATACTGTAATACTCTACGTATCCTATTAATAGTTTAACTATAGTTTTGTGACAATATGATGATCTTTTATTTGCTACTCTTGAATTAATTTTAACTGATGAGACTTCACCGTAGTAACTGACAATACTTGAAATTTAATTGGAAATGTTTACTTTTTGGCTTGTCTTTAATTTAATTATTAATGATTTTATTTCAGATTCTCTATTGAATAAATGCAGAAGATAATAAATCTCTGAATTGAAGGTAAATAATAATCGTTAATATCGATTATGGTACACATATCCAGCTGCTATGATACACCATGAAAAGAACTAAATAAAGATAAAGATGATAACTACAACCGAATTACTGTTAATATATTACTTAGTTTCTATTTATTAGTCTTCAAATAATAACAAAAATTCTTGGTAGTGCCAAAACCAGGCACATTAGAAATTATCCAGTTCTTAAGGATAATCAAATAAATTCAATATTGTATTGACAAGCGTGTACCATATTCGATCGATATCAAATGAAGAAAGTTTTCTTATAATAAATTTATATATATTTTATATAAAAATGTATTTTAATTGTGATGATATATATATACGGATTCCCCATCATTTAATCAATAAATGAAAAATCCATAACTGAATTAAATATATATATATATATATATATGTATATGCATATATTTCAAGCTATGTTGAAATCCTACTTTTAAATTATTTATTTTAATTTGTAATAATTTCTTTTTCAGTATTCTCTTCGAGGGAAACATGCTTTATGATTTAAGACGATTTTGTGGCTAAATATTAAATTTGAGGCTTAGAATAAAGGTAAAATATATAATATATCTGTTTTAACAAGAATGCAAAGATTCTTTCGGCGTGCCGAATATGTTATGATGACAAAACTTACCCAGCTCGCTTCGATAAATCATGAAGAGAACTGTTCCTAATCCAACGCAAAATAACTGCTGCTGATACTGTTATTTTACAAATTATATTAATAATTTTTACAATTTTAACAATATTTACATAGTATAACATATATTTGCAGGATGTTCTAATAAAAAATACCTAAATTAATGAAGAGACTTGGAGCCTAATCTAGGAAACAAACTTGATTACCACAGAATGTAAAGCTACCAAGGTGAGTGGGTTTAAAATAGTGTAATACACTACGTATCCTATAAATAGTTTATATATAGTTTTGATAAACCTACTACTTTGAAACAGCATGAAAGGAACTTAACAAATATAAAAATGATAACTACAACCGAATAACTGTTAAGGTAATATTTATTAAGTAAACTGTTTACCTAAGAATATTGTTTGGTTAAATTATTTAGCTTTTATATTAGTCGTAAAATGTCGTAATAAGAATTAGTAGTAAATATAGTCAAAAGTAAAACAATGAAATATTAATTAAAGTTAAATCTCGGTTTGCAGGTTGTTAATAGCGATCCGAAATCGAAATAAGACCAGCCCTCAATACATCAGTATCAAATTGAGAGCGAAGATACACACAAGATTTTCTATTTATTAGTCTGTGTCTTTAAATAATAACGAAAAATAGTTGGTAGAGCCAAAACCAGGCACATTAGAAATTATTCAGTACTTTAGGATAATCAAATAGATTCGACATTATATTGACAAGCGTGTACCATTTTCAATCGATATCAAAGTAAGAAAGTTTTGTTATAATAAATGCATATATATTTACGGATTCTTCATCAGTTGATCTATAAATGAAAAGTCCAAAACTAAATTTAATATACATAGATATATATATACACATAACAGACACATAAATAGCACAAATCGAAATTGAATTTTTAAGCTTTTCTCCGGTATTTTACATCGTATTTCTAAAATTAAGATTTCAAACGTTTTCTAAACTCGTACAGATGTTGCATAATAAAAAATTTTGACTTTTAGCTTGGTTTTAATCTTCGCTTTCCTTGGGAAAGACATAATTTGGCTTGGTCACAGAAATAGCACAGAAATTTTAAAATAATGCCAATTATTCTATGAATATGAGTTTAAGGCTAATAATTTTGATTTATTTATATTTATTATTTAATAAAATATTCCAGATTTCCAATAACGGTATAATATATTATTCATCCATACTTTCTACTCCTTGTTGACTCCTTTATAGAGGGATTAAGTTTTAAGTTTTTTTTTGGAAATTTCTTGTGTACTTCTCACTTTTAACAACGAAACACATATCTGCCATCGGGTTCTAGCTTTTTTATTTTAGTTTTAATACTTTACACCAGGATATTTCATAAAATCAGGGCTTTTTCCCCACTGAGATCGCTATATACGATCTTCGGCTGTAATGTTTGTGGAGTATTTTATGTTGCCAGGTATGGCATATTCCTGTTGATACTTTCAAAAAGCCAACCTTGTTTAGTGTTGTATATACTAGTTTCTTGTAAACATTGATACCCAATTCATTATACATTTTTGGCGTAATTAGATGGTACGGTCTAAAAGGACTCATATTGTCCTTATGCATTATAAGCCAGTCTATAGGCACTTTCATGCATCTGGTATGCCTTTTGCATATGATTTCATTTCTCAAACAAATAGGTTGGACTTGTAATTGCTTATTTGTAAGGATTGTATACAATTCTTTTTTGATCCTTCCTTTATTTTAGCCATTTTATTTGTTTTTTTTTTTTACAGATTCACTAAGTCCACATACTTTTTTCGTCTGAACAGCGCGTTTTATGACAAATGTTAGTAAAGTTAGAATTAAAATGAATATTAAAATCAAATTAAAAGTGATAGCTGAAAAATTGAGTGTACAACATCTAGAAAAGTTAAGAAAGTGTTTAAAATCTTGATTTTGAAAATACGATGTGAAATACCATCAAAATCATCAATCACTTTTAAATTATTTATTTTAATTAATAATAATTTCTTTTTCAGTATTCTGTTCGAGGGAAAACATAGAATGCTTTATGATTTAAGACAGTTTTGTGGCTAAATATTAAATTTGGGGCTTACAATAAAGGTAAACAGTTTGTTATATATCTATTTTAACAAGAATACAAAGTTATCTTCGGCGTGCCGAATATGTTATGATGACAAAACTTACCCAGCTCGCTTCGACAAATCATGAAGAGAACTGTTCCTAATCCAACGCAAAATAACTGCTGCTGATACTGTTATTTTACAAATTATATTAATAATTTTTACAATTTTAACAATATTTACATAACATAACATATATTTGCAGGATGTTCTAATAAAAAATACCTAAATTAATGAAGAGACTTGGAGCCTAATCTAGGAAAAAAAAAAACTAGATTACCACAGAATGTAAAGGTGAGTGGATTTAAAATACTGTAATACTCACGTATCCTATTAATAGTTTAACTATAGTTTTGGCCGGCTGTGTTGGTCGAGTTGGTCCCCTAACCAACACAGTCGTGGGTTCGATTCCCACTCAGGTCTGGAAATGTCATAAATGAAAAAATTCTGTCATTACCTTCGTCATAGCATTTACTTATTATCTTTAGATAGATAGATTGTAAATTAACAATAAATAAATATATTTAAAATATAACTATAGTTTTGTGACAATATGATGATCTTTTATTTGCTACTCTTGAATAATTTTAACTGATGAGACTTCACCGTAGTAACTGACAATACTTGAAATTTAATTGGAAATGTTTACTTTTTGGCTTGTCTTTAATTTAATTATTAATGATTTTATTTCAGATTCTCTATTGAATAAATAGAGAAGATAATAAATCTCTGAATTGAAGGTGAATAATAATCGTTAATATCGATTATGGTACACGTATCCAGCTACTATGATACACCATGAAAAGAACTAAATAAAGATAAAGATGATAACTACAACCGAATTACTGTTAATATATTACTTAGTTTCTTAGCTATGTTGAAATCCTACTTTTAAATTATTTATTTTAATTTGTAATAATTTCTTTTTCAGTATTCACTTCGAGGGAGACATGCTTTATGATTTAAGACAATTTTGTGGCTAAATATTAAATTTGAGGCTTAGAATAAAGGTAAAATATATAATATAACTGTTTTAACAAGAATGCAAAGATTCTTTCGGTGTGCCGAATATGTTATGATGACAAAACTTACCCAGCTCGCTTCGATAAATCGTGAAGAGAACTGTTCCTTATCCAACGCAAAATAATGGCTGCTGATACTGTTATTTTATACATTGTATAAAATTTTTTAATAATTTTAACAATATTTACATAGCATAACATATATTTCTAGGATGTTCTAATTTGGAAATGATAACAATAAAAAATACCTAAATTAATAAAGAGACTTGGAGCCCAATCTAGGAAACAAACTTGATTACCACAGAATGTAAAGCTACCAAGGTGAGTGGGTTTAAAATAGTGTAATACACTACGTATCCTATAAATAGTTTATATATAGTTTTGATAAACCTACTACTTTGAAACAGCATGAAAGGAACTAAACAAATATAAAAATGATAACTACAACCGAATAACTGTTAAAGTAATACTTATTTATTAAGTAAACTGTTTACCTAAGAATATTGTTTGGTTAAATTATTTAGCTTTAATATTAGTCGTAAAATGTTGTAATAAGAATTAGTAGTAAATATAGTCAAAAGTAAAACAATGAAATATTAATTAAAGTTAAATCTCGGTTTGCAGGTTGTTAATAGCGATCCGAAATCGAAATAAGACCAGCCCTCAATACATCAGTATCAAATTGAGAGCGAAGATACACACAAGATTTTCTATTTATTAGTCTGTGTCTTTAAATAATAACGAAAAATAGTTGGTAGAGCCAAAACCAGGCACATTAGAAATTATTCAGTACTTTAGGATAATCAAATAGATTCGACATTATATTGACAAGCGTGTACCATTTTCAATCGATATCAAAGTAAGAAAGTTTTGTTATAATAAATGCATATATATTTACGGATTCTTCATCAGTTGATCTATAAATGAAAAGTCCAAAACTAAATTTAATATACATAGATATATATATACACATAACAGACACATAAATAGCACAAATCGAAATTGAATTTTTAAGCTTTTCTCCGGTATTTTACATCGTATTTCTAAAATTAAGATTTCAAACGTTTTCTAAACTCGTACAGATGTTGCATAATAAAAAATTTTGACTTT